>APFE030326305.1:48218-72351 GCA_000404065.3 Pinus taeda | reverse complement strand
TGCAATATAGCAGTTTATGTGCAGAACCGTTGTCCTCATAGGATACTTGGCATGAGTACACCTGAGGAGACTTATTCTGGTAAGAAGGCTGATCTTTCTCATTTGAGGATTTTTGGTGCTAACGTTTACATGCATGTGACGAAGGATGCCAGAAAGAAGTTGGAGCCGACTGCAGAGGTTGGGATATTTGTGGGGTACAATGATACGCCCCACAACTATCGTGTGTATTTTCCAGACAGTGGTAAAACTGTTGTGCAACGGGATATAAAATTTCAGGAGGAGAAAGCCATGAAGTGTTCGCTTGAGAGGGAGCTACACTTGCATGCAGATGAGGAGCTATTAGTTCCTAAGCATGAGCTTCAGGACGTGGATCAGCCACAGGACAAGGTTCATGGAGTGGAAGAGACCACTCATGCAGCACTAACCATCAGAGGGCGAAAGCGCTTGACAGAAGCTGAGCGACTGGCTCAAGATGCAGAGAAAGTTGTAGGACCACCTACAGCCCAACGCAGGTAGAGACAATCACCTGATCGGTACACTGGATACATGGCTCTTATGAGCAAGTGTGTTATGACTGAGCCATCCTCTTTTGAGGAAACTGTGGAGGATCCCGCATGGGTAGACGCCATGGCGGAAGAGTATGATTCTATTGTCAGAAATAGTGCATGGGAGATTGTTCCTAGACCAGAAGGGAAATCAGTGGTGGGTTCGAGTGATCTACAAGTTAAGCAGCAGTTGACGGGAGTGTGGAGACAGTACAAGGCAAGATTTGTTGCCCGAGGCTTCTTCACCAGATTGGGGGATCGATTATGAGGAGACTTGCACCTCTCGCAAGGTATTCTTCCATACGGACGATTCTTTCTCTCTCAGCGCAGATGGGATGGCACATTCATCAGATGGATGTGAAGACTGTGTTCCTTCCTAGAGGTTGGAAGGAGGATGCTACCTCAGCAGAGGTAGTAGATGCCACTGGTTACCAGCAGTTGGTGGAGTCGCATGTGTGCGGACTCAAGAGAGGCACATCGGGATATGGATTGGATGAGGTGAAGCTATGTGGCTTCATGGATGCAGATTGCACAGGGAGCTCAAGAGGCCGAGTATATGGCAGCAAGGGCATCAGGTACCATCATATCAGAGATTGTGTGCAGCGGAGGATCATGTTACTTTGGTACATTCCAACGGAGGATCAAGATGCTGATATTCTGACGAAGGCTCTCACCAGGAGCAAATTCGAGTACCACCAAGGTAGGATAGGGGTTGCTGATAATCCATATCTTGTCGAGAGGGAGTGTTGAGATTGCAACAAGATGATGGAGCTAAGTGAAAAGAGTCGCCTTCACTAAGTGGGCCCGCAGGCTATTTTTGGCGCAAGTCTATTTTTAGACTATGTCTATTTTTAGACATATGGATCATGTCTATGGATTGCAGGTTGTTGTTTATGGATGATTGATCAAGTTGGAAAAAATAGATGGATTCTATTTTTAGACCACAACGGAGTGACACCACAGCGGAGTGACTGCTCAGTCTAAATATAGAACAGTCAAATATTATTAGCTCATAATAATATTTAGACTATAAACTTTGTCTTATTCTCTTGGAGCACTTCAGGATGAGCTACGGATGTGGTACATGCAGATCCCAGAAGGAAATACGTGGTTACCTATGGGATGACTAATATTTGCATGCAGGACTTCAGTTAGAACTCAAGTGAGTTGAGTTTAGTGGACTGGAGGTGCAGTTGATGGAGTTGTGTTCAGTTTAGCTTTGTTAAACTGGTTGTATTTAGTCTAACTGGCAAATAGACTAGAGATGAGTTGGGTGAATTAGTTATTAATTAATTCACAAGTTATTAACTCATAATACAACTAATGAATACATCAGTTAACTCAGTTGCATGTCAGTGCATGTTCAGTTCAGCAGGGACAGGTGTTAGAGAATCAGATTGCTAGCAGTTGTGACTATAGTTGTGCATCAGATCTTGCACAATCAAGGGATTGAGTATGCCAATGAGTTTTCCCACATTGTAGCTTGTGCTCACGTGATTTTTCCAAGTAAATACGTGGTTGCCTTGGAATTATCATCAATTCTTGAGCAGGTATTGAGCAGCGGAGGCATGCAAGCAGCGAAGGAGATTTGAGCCAGTGATTGATTCAGATCTGAGCTGTATTGTGTGTAACAGAGGTGGAGATACTTGTGAAAAGTATTATGTTGTGTAATGTTACATGACTCAATCATTAATATACAGATAGTTGGGGTTTTTAGCGAGATGCTTTCCCCGGGATACATACTGTGTTAATGTGTGAATGCTCCTGATGTTTTTGTTATTGATGCTGCTATATTGATGATCAACGTAGAGGATCTTATGTATTGTGTATGTTTTCCGCAATAGTACATGATCAGGATAATCTCTGTGAATATGTGTTAAATTATTCAAAATTTCTACAGATGGGGCAACAATAATGAGGATTCCTTTAATCTCAAGGAGGAAAAGTGCTTACTCATTGAGTTGGACTCCCAAGTTCCGGATAGGATTTGGTTGAACCTATGGAGGCATCAAGGCTAGATGAAGAGCAAACTTTTCATGTGGCTAGTTTATCATAAGAAAATTTTAACTTGGGATAACATAAGGAAGAGGGGTGTTCTGGGGCCCTCCAGATGCCAGCTCTGTGAAGCCCAAGAGGAAACAATCGAGCATCTTCTTAATAATTGTAGTTTCACCTCCTTGTTGTGGGATACTTTTGCTTCTATATTCCAACAGACCGACAGGGATCAAGGGTGTATTATCAATACCCTAACCAAGTGGCAATGTAACTTTTCAGATTATGAATTTCTAGACACTGGTTGGGCTCTTACGCCAGGCTTCATTATTTGGAATGTCTAGAAAGAAAGGAACAAAAGAATCTTCAGGAATGAAAAAAGTCCCTCCCATCGCCTTTTTGAGTAGATATTAAACTAGATTAAGGAAATGGTGGGCACCACTATGTGGAACCCCCCCAAGAACCCTCCTTAAGATGTAGAATTGAGGATTCTTCGTCGGCTCGGTATGCAGGGGCTCATCCCTCAAGACCTGGATAGGAAGGTAACGAAGTTGGACACTAAATAGGATTTTTGGCACCCTCCCCCTCAGGGTTTTTTGAAATTCAATATTGACAGGGCTTCAAAAGGAAACCCGGGAGCAACTGGCTTTGGAGAGGTGTTATGGGATGAAAATGGAAGCATTCTTTTCATCTTTCATTGCCATTTAGGAAGAGCCACTAATAATATGGTGGAGCTAATGGCTATGTAAGAGTGTCTAGATTTCATGAAGCAGGATAATAGCCAAAATGTGATTGTTGAAGCTGATTCTAAGCTAATTATTAACTCGGTCGAGAGAATCAGTTGTGGCATAGCATGGGAAAAAGTCTCTAATCATTGGAGGCTAATCTAGGTCTTTCAACAAATTCAGTTTCACCTCCAAAACCTTCACACAATTAGTTTTAATCATGTACGAAGATCGACCAATAAATTGGCAGATATTCTAGCCAATCAAGGAGTGATCTGTACTGAGTGCAAGGTCAAAATGGAGTGGTAGGAGATGCCTCATGATATATTAAAGGCGTATTGTCACGACCAAGCTGATGAAGATCAAAGGGTGTTTCATATTAGAGCCATGGAGGCAGGGTAAAGATGACTAGGCTTAATTTTGTTTCAAAGTTTTTTTCATAGTCTGGTCTTTGTGGATGGCAGATCATTATCGGCCTCCGTATCCCAGATAATTACAGTGACAGATGCTCCAGAGGGAAACTGCTTGGAAAAATCGTGTCAGTGGAGGGTTGGCTGGAGGGATGGCATAGTAGGTTTAGCGTGAGGGGCCGAAATCTGGGTTTTTTGGTAGTCGGAATACCTCGGGTTCTCTTTCAATGGATACTTTATCACTCTCTAAGCAGTATATGGTATATCGCAAGCGTTCTAGGTGAGAAGCAGTTTCGAAGATTTGGGAGCGATTCCATTCGTCAAGTTACACCTCGCCAAGGGGAGGGTTCGAATACCACCCTCATCGCACGCTAATGTTCGATGCACTTGACCCATGCGATATGAGCCTTGACCGTTGGATTAAACAAGGTGGATCTAAAATCAGGAATGATCGTGCATGTAGGTGGGTCCGGGGGTTAAGCACCGCGCTACCAGGTATCGCGATATCTTCGACGACCGTTGGTTCGGGAGCAGAGATTGGACAGTTAAGATTAAAGATGCAAGTCTGGACAAGGAATAGTTCCAGTACACGTTTCATTTCTTGGCAGGAATTAATGTCTTGAGCAAATTCTATAGGTGGACCCTTTGTCCTTTTAGCATTGACTTCCTTATATTTAATGTAAGGAGGGTGCTTGGCGCTAGCTCGATTTGTTTTGCATTCAATGAACATTGGTGGGATGTTCGAAAGGTCTTAATTTTTTTTTGTCTTTTGACAGTTCTGAAGTTTTGTTGGTAGGGTTTGAGGTTTAGGCTTACAGCTTGCTGCCCATAGCCCACAGTTCCTCATGGGCTCTTGTATTTTATGTAATTTATTTTCTTTATTAATGATATAGAAGGCACGATTCTTGCTTTAGAAAAAATAATGTGTCCAAAGAGTTTCACTCCAACACTCAACTAATTTCATGATATCTCCATATATGGGACATGAATTTTCTTATGTCCATGATTTCTTGGATCTCAACATACTTTTAGAGATATTTTAATGTATTATTTTGTAATTATTTTATTTATTTTCTCATAGATTTTGATAGATTTTTGCATATTTCTTTTTTGAAAAATTACATTTTTTTCTTATTTTAATTAATCTTCAAATTTTTAATTTGGAAAATATGGTTGAAGTTTTATTATATATATTTAAGATTTGAGGTTTTAAAGATTGTTCACAAGCCCTAACTTCACAAACACATATTTCAACTTATTAGAAAAGAATAGACTTACAACAACCAATTTTGTAGTATTATTTGTTTTAAAGCTAATCTCAAAACTGGAACAATCAACGAATTCATATATATATAGACTTTATAACAATATTCAAATGGATGTTAGAATCAACTCAATTACACAATTACTATCTTCTTGATATATTTTAAAAATAATGGAATTTAAAGACAAATTTCTTTAACCATTGGACGAGATCTAGACTAAAGTGCATGCAAGGTCACAAAAATATGGGAGACAACTGCAAGAATATTTTCATGCCTCTACAATAATTGAAATCTTTTATCTTTTTTTTTTTGGAAAAATTGTTATATAGAATTTTTATTGTGTGATGGTTCTTATTTTTATGAACATTATTGTATAAAGAAGCAACTAGTTTATGGAAGCTTGTGGACACTATTTTTTGTTTCATGCTATCATATATTTACTTAATCTTCATTATTTGTAAAAAAAACAATTGAATTTTTTTTTTTTTTTACTAAAAGAAGAAAAAAAAATGATATTGAAAAATTATTAATGTTAAATGTTAAAAGAGAAAATCTACTTTAAATGAGAATTAATGTTACCCCATATATAACCAAAAAAATACAGTAGATGAGCAACTATTATTAAGGAAAGCACTTCATACATATGTTAAATATATATAAAAAAAAAATTAGCATATTTCATTAATTTGATATCTTAACTTGATATTAATTTTTTATAGGAAAAGAAAGAATGATTTTCTAACTATTTTGTATTTTTAAATTATATACAGATTATTAATAAATATTAAATTTAGAGTTGATACTTATTTATGAGAGAATTTAGTTAAAATCATCTCATTATGAACCCTATAACCTTGTGAGGGTGCTCAATGTGATGGCGAAAGTTTACTAGGGAATTTGGTTAGGATAATCTTATTATTAACATTATACTTTTCTAAAGGTGATTAAGGGGATAAGGGAAGCAAGGCTATTTAATAGTTTAAATAACATAATGATCTCTATGGTTGTAGTGAGTTAAGTTGGTGGTATTGATAATATTTATAGTAAATTTAAGTAATTTTATATAAGATATAATTGAATGAAGTTATGGCAAAATATGAATATTATAGTGATATGTAATATGAGTTAATTTATTTGAAATAGTTTAATTGCTTATATTATATAGTACAACATAAAAGAAGCATAATTAAAAATGTACCATTATATGAAAATCAATACTTTTTTATATATATCTAAATAAGAGAAAAAAGCAACTCATTAGCCAAATGATTCTTATATTTATCATACAAATCTTAGATTAAAATAGTGATAAATACAAATAAAGAATAATAACCTATTAATATGTGTATGTATAAATCCAAAAAATTTAGTAATCTAATTCAATATAAATATCTAATAATTTTAATAATAAAAAAAATATATTAAATATAAATATTTGAAATTATTTATTAAAATAGTAATTAATATTTCACAACATAATCCCTAAAACCAGTTAAATGATAATTGTCACTTAAATTATAAGGAATTCTATTAACAAATAATAATTTTAAAAATACAATTAAGTTGTCTAAAAATCCACTGCTTAATATATATATATATATATATATATATATATATAGTTATATATATATAGATAGATAGATATATATATAGATATATATATAATTATTAAATAAATAAGCATTTACTAGTTTTTTAGTATTTAAAATTATTAATACATTAATTTTTTATTTTAAATTATATATTTTTACTTAAAATTGTTATTTGGTTAATTTTCATTTAATTATACTTATATTACATTTATTTGATATCTAATTTATGGAGCCATTATTTCTAAAAGGTAAATAGTAATTAATAAATTATTTTAATGATTATAATATTTTATTTAAATTTGTATTTGCGTTAATTTTCATTTAATTATATTATATTACATTTTATATATCTAATTTTATCACAATTATGTCTAACTAAATTAGGATTTCAATAATTTATTCATAAAAGCTAAATAGTCATCAATGAATTCATTGATAAGCACATTTAAAAGTAATTATTTTTTACATATAATACAAAACATTCAGAATAAAATCTTTGTTCCATGCTTTTGAATATCTCTAATAGCTATCATTTCTAATAATATTTCAAAATAAAAACTTTGTTCCCTGCTTTTAAATATCTCTAATAGCTCTAACTTCTAATAATATTTCACTATTTAGCTAATTTTTTATTTATATAAAATGAATGGACGCACCGTGTATTTTTTTAAGATATTGGGAATTATGTTGTTATTGAAAACCTTTATTACATAATAAATAAAAAGTAGTTAAAAAAAGTGTTATAAGCTAACAAAAAAGTCTATTATACATAATCCTACAAATATACCAAGCAATTAATAGAAAGCAAAGAGGAACGGACTTTTATATATATATATTATATTATATATATATATATATATAATATTATATTATATATATTATATTATATTATATTATAGACATTTATAATCTCAAAGGCCTGTTTACATTAGTATTGACAATTCAATTGTTTCAATGAAAAATCAAATGAGAGCATGTAGGTTTTGTAGATACTGTATTTTTGAGAGGGACGATATTAAGTTGATTTACAATGAAATAACATTATATTTTTATTGTTTTTTAATTAGTTTTATTATAATTTTGTTGATTATATTAATTAGTTTAATAATATTGGTTTTAAGTATTATTTTTATGCGATGTTGTTAATTATTTAATAATTTGTATGGTAATTTTATAATTGTATTAGGTAAATGTGAAAAAATGAAAAATCCATTAAAAAATGTAATATAATTAATATTTGAAATTTTATATGTTGATATAGAAGAGACAATTATTTACTCATTCTATACACTAAATAAATATAAGAAAAAAGTTAATAATTAACTTTATTTCAATTTACAAATTTATTGAAAATGATAATCTATCATTATTAACTTTCTCTCCTAATTAGTTCTCTCTGTAATTTAAGCAAGTATTTGCTCAAAAATTGAATAGGGACAAGATGGAAATAAATATACCTATCGTAAAAGTAAAAGTGTAAAGTCCTTATCCCTTATCAGGGAATTAAAAGATGAAGCCTTTTCATGTTTGAACATAAACAATTTTATTTATTTTATATAATATTTTTAAGAATATAAGAAATAATATTTTTCCATATATTTAAAACAACATGACAATCAGAAGAAGCTTCCCACGAACAAATAAATTCAACAAGTATACTACATGGCCTCTTGAGGTAGTTACATCTAGCAACAGTTGCCTTATCATTTTAGAATCTAAACAATTGCCCTAATTGTTTGCAAGCAAATTTTGTGTTTTTTTTCTCCTTTTTTTTTCTACCTATTGAATTGTAGTTAATGTCATTATCACTACAAAATATCAAAGTATTCATTCATAGTAAGTATTGATATGAGTATTTCCATCATGGGTTTTTGAGTTTTCTTCTAGAAAAGATCTTATAAACCTCTTAGGTTCTTTCATTCATCCCGAAATATATATACAAAGTGTCTTAAGCGTTTCTTGTGTTGTATTAATTTGTCAATATTTCTTTGTATCGCAACAAGTTTTTGTATTTTCTATTCCTTCATATATGCTTTAGGGTTGTTTTAGTTTTGTAATTATTTTGATATTTTTAGTAGCAAACAACATTTTATCACAATTTTTCTTTCTATAAGCATATAGATACTTTGTAAATTGTAGTTTTATGGTGTTTGTCACTTCAAGAGATCTGGAATATGCAACAACTATGGATCTTGTAATTCTATCATTCATTATAGAAAATTTTTGATAGTCACTTAGACTACTGAATAGAAAACACCCTTGGTAAAGTGGAAGAACAATGTTCGTAATGGTGAAGAATGTTTTGTACAATTAGTGCTTGGAAAAGTGGAAGGATAGAGTTGATTAAGAGAAACACATGGATATATGAGAAAGAATATAAAAAATTTGCTCAAGTGGAAGATTAGAAAAGATTAAGCAATGTTAATGTAGGGACATGTGAAGTTTTTCCTTACAATGGGAGGTTGATATATGAGCATCTAAAGAAGTTTTAACTTTGAGCATAGTAAAAAGAAGCGAAGATTACGGGAAAAAATAAAAATAAGTGCAAATGAAAGATGAGAAGTATTATTACAAGTGCAATAAAATAGGTCAATAAAACATGTCTATGCATAAATAGTTTGGAGCAATGTTCAATTTGAGGCATGTAAAATTAGTGTGTAATTTTGACTTAAGAGGGAAGTGTGCTAGATATTTGAGGGAATATATTGAGGAGGAGAGTGAAAGGAAAAGAGAGTGGAGTGTTAAATAAGATTTAGGTGAGGGAACTAAGATGTCCAAGAGTGTATTATGTAAATGATCTATTTTGAGAATTAACAATATCAAGAGGATATTTTCCACTGAAACTGTGTAGTGCTTTTGAATTTTATTTCTTTTGAATTTTGTTGTGTGATTGCGAGTGTGCATTAACACTATCAATTTTATTAATTATTTGTAAAACGATGTATATGCAAGTTGATGAAATTGGGACACCACCCAGATTACATCAAAACTTGTGGTAACACATAGTGTGCATGATGTTATCAACTTATAGGTACTAAAATTTGTTTGTAATCTATGCATAAAGAGTTCCTAATTTTTTTTTTCCAATATAGTGCCCCTCAATACAAACATTGAAACCGATCCCTAAATACCTATCCCACACTTTTATGCATGCAAACTATTTAAAGTTAAAATACTCACATACCTACAAGACCACATATATGTGGCATCTACAGAGATTGTTTATGTGTTTCGATATAGTATTGTGGTAAATTCCAAGAAACATTAGGTTACTAGAACCAACTGAATCTCACAACAATCATAAATTGGCAAGATCTTCTTGTTGATTTCGTATATTTTTCCCCCTGGGTGCATATAGAGGTTTAATGTCTTCAATTCCAAATGATATGAAAGTCTTAAATGCTTATTATTATAGGTGATTGTGATGATGTCATAATCGTGGAGATCTATTATGTACCCAAATTTTATATGTAGAGATATATTGTTGGAATCTTTTGGAATCATCTAACTTCATATCTAATTTGGAGATTTTTTTTTAAATAGTTTTAGGTAATAGTTAGTTAGTTTCACTTATTAGCATAGTAAATCATTACATAGTGATCATGTTTCTCTATTATTTAAGGCTCTACTTTAATGGTGGTGGAGAAATATTGTAATATTTTTTTTTACATGCATACTATTGCAAGGAAGTTTATGACATTTGTAACATTTATCACAAATTAATTCGAAGTTATTGGTCTATAGATTTCCTTTTTGATCAATAAGGATATTATGTGTAGGCGGATAACATTATCTAATTAGTTGATAGGAATGTGTATATTATCAAAATCAAATAGAATTTTTTAATTATGGTGAGAGGCATGTCTATTTTGGAATAGGATTTTCATAATTTTAATTTCTTATCAATAATTATTAAGTGGATGGTAAACATTTCACTTCCATGGAATATTTTAGAATATTTTTAGGACTAGTTACATATCAAAGGTTGTGATTTATCTCAAAAGTAGTTTCATGCCCTTTCTACCTTTTAACTAAATTAATTAATTTAGAAAATGTCATACAAACAAATTTCATATAAAATAAGTTATGGTTTTTTAGGCATGTTGTATTGATAAACCATAGTATTGACTCATACTATTCTAGCAAACCTTATTTACATGTTAAAAATCTCCATGGCTAAGATTCTTGTTATACATTTTTTTAAACGTACATGCGTTTAATTCATATATTTTTTATTTTTATAATTAAAAATAAAGTTATAAATTATTTATTTTTATAATTAAAAATAAATTTATAAATATTCAATTTTTATGGCTATTTTTTTTAAATCTTAACAATATCAATTTGCAATTTTTCTGAAAAACTATTATCGTAAATAAGATGATCTATGCTTCCTGACATCACTTTTTAAGTAAAGCACTTCACAGGTGTTGAAATAGTACAAAATTATATTTAGATATCTGATAAATTTTGTATTTTAGCTTTACATCTAATTGTATTGGAAAAAGAAAGAAAAATATTTCATTTTGTTATTTTGTTATTTCTATCATATCTGTAACAAATTCTATATTATAATTATATTAATAATTTTTTGAATCAAGAGAAAGGAGTTAGAATGATCTTATTATTAACCTTGCACCCTTGTGAATATGTGTAAGGTGGTGAGGAAAGTTTATGAGGGACTTAGTTAGAATAATATTACTATTAATGATGCAGGGATACCCCTACACATACCCACAGTATGCATAACAATGCATAAATACATCTATCCCTGGTACTTGACTCACAAAGGAGTGAAATCTACAACCATAAATGGTTAAGGTCCCTTTATCACTGGTTCCTTTGTATTAGAACTCAATCACCCCACTAAAACCTTCTATTGGGGCTTTAAACACTCCTCAAACCTTCATTTATGACTCTATTAAAGTCACTGATTAAATCCTTCCTATCGGGACTTTTAAAACTCAAGCCACATATATAACCCTTTTCCCTCTTTACTTTGATTACATATGGTTTTAACACATAGAACCCTCATCGGCACTTAATTCCTTAATAAACCTTTTACAAAGGAAATATATGCAATCCATACCTTTTCCGCTTTTGGTACGATCTTGGCACATTTAAAGAGGATAACTTTATCACAATCGGGGATCACAGTCACTCATAGTCTTACCACATATCTGCTCCATCACATCCGATATGCAATAATGTACTATCGAATCTCAATTACTATTAGTCACGTCTCAACACTTTATCGGGTCTACCTTCTCGCACTTCCTTATAATTCGGAACCATAACACTTATCACAATACAAAGGATTACCCACTCCAAACCATAGATGCAAACTTCAAAGTTTATAAGCCCCGCCTATATTTATCGTCAGGTCCACGCATTCAACCATTGTGGAAACACTCTTCCTTCCTTCTATCGATCTCCAATTAAATCAATCATCGCCGTCTATTTTGTTACTTAATCCAATGGTTTATATTACTCCCAACCTCCAAAGCCGCTCCAACAGTTCTCTACCATTGATCTACGCTTAGCAGATCCAGTGGATCACACCGATTTTGGAAAGACAATAAAAACGGGGTTTAACAACTCGATAAAGCAATTTCTCTTCTCGCCTCCACTGCCATGTGTCATTTGATGAGTGGAATCGGTGCTCGTCCTTCAAAACCGGTTATGGTTTTGAGGCTGCCCGAAATCCACCTTCACTGTTACAAAACTGCCTTCCTTCGTTAAAGTTTGCTTGTGCGATATTTCTCCACCTCCTCTACAATTTGATCCTGGCTGTTGATCTTCAAGATCCAATGGTCACTGCTCATCGTTTCTTTACCTCTTTGTTCGACCCTTTACTTAGCTTTTACACTATCTCTCAGTGTTTCTTTGCAATTTTGTGGATTTATTCAGGGTTTCGGGTTTTCAATCTTCCGCTTCCTCAGGGCTCTACTCTGTGAATTCTCCCTTCACTTTCTCTTCAGAGCCTCCTCTGATTCTTCAATTGGATCCTAAGATCCATTTATGATTCCTCTGAATCTTTCCGCTTCCTCTCTGTGTCCCTCAAAATTCTACCTGCAGCCCTGTCAGAGAGCCTACGAATTCAAATTAATTTCATTCATGAAATATCCTTCACATACACTGACACAATTAGGAATAACTCTCTGCATATTTATAATTATAAACACATGATTACATTCGAGACTCTATGTCTCGTACAGGCTTGATCCTTAACTATTTTTGGCCTCCTTCTGAGCTCTACTCATAGGCTTACATTTATGCCAAGAAGTTCTATTGAATTAATCCTAGTTTGACTCCTAAATCTTCTGAATTGACTCCTAAATCCTCTATCCTCTACGTCCACTTCTAATCTCCATTTAATTCCTAAGAGCTCTCCTTATTTCCTCGAATCATGGAACTGCTTAAAGAGTCCTAATTGACTTTAGACTCTTTGGTCATTATTTCCCACTCATGTTCTCATTTATTCGAGAGCATCTACAAATCTATCACATTATCTAATTAAATCACTTAAAGCCTAAATATTACATTAACTTGAGGCTTAGGAAACTACTTCTCTAAACATACACGACCCCCTATTTCTACTTATTTACAATGATTTTCTCTTGGGTTGAATGCTCCTGCATCAATTAACCTTACACTTTTGTGAAGATGCTTAAGGTGGTAAGGGGAGTAAGGCCATTTAATGGCCTAATTAAGATAAACATTTATGGTTGTTGTAGTGAATTAAGGTGGTGATATTAATAATTTTAGTAATATATTTTAAGTAATCTTATGTAAGATATAATTAAATGACGTTATGGAAAAATGTAAAAATTATAGTGATATGTAATATTAATGGGGTTGTTTTTAATGTGATTTTTTGGAAGTTTTTCTAGTGGATTTTTCCGTTCTAATTTCTTTAAAATCTGGTGGGAATTCATTGAAATCACAAGTTTGATGGGAAATACCTAGGGGTTTGATGGGTAACCCCTACACAATAGAAGTGCTCTAGGGGTTTTTCAGGGTGTTGAATCCATATATACACTCAAAATACTAGTTTAAATAACACAAATCAAGATTTCACCACAAATTTAAACACCATATTCCAACACCAGAAATTCCAAAAAGTCGCACTAAAGACAACTCCAATATTAATTAGTTTATTTGAAATATTTGTATTGTTTATACAATATAGTGCAACATAAAGAAGGATAATTAAAAACTTATCGTTATATTGAAATCAACATATATGTATATATGCCCAAACAAGAGGAAGAATTAACTCATTAGTAAAGTGATTTATAAGTTCATACAAGACTTGAATTAAAAATCATAACTATAGATAAAGAGTAATACCTATATTATTTTAGGTACAAATCATAAAAATTGTAGCAATCTAATTCATATAAGCATCAAAAGACAAGAACTAAAAATATTAAAAAATTTAATAACTCCAATAACAATTACAAGAAATCTAAAAATACAAATATTTAAAACTATTTATTAAATTATTACTACCTAGCTTTATTAACCAGTCACACTTTGGTGCTTAAAACTTAGTAGATGAAATTATCATATGGGAATTATATTTTTCCAAATGTTAATGATATTGCTAAACCAAATCCAAATGAAATATTGAATAATAGATTTAGGCTTCTCTGTCAAATCAACCACTTAAATTGATTATTTACATATAATGAACTAAAGTGGTGGTATCAATAACCTTAGTAATATATTTTAAGTAATTTTATGTAAGATATAATTGAATGAAGAGTGATATGTAATATCAATTAATTTATCTGAAACATTTTTATTGTTTATACAACATAACACAACATAAAAGAAGCATAATTAAAAACTTATCATTATATTGAAATTAACACACTTAGATGTATGCTTAAATAAGAGGAAGAATTAACTCATTAGTGAAATGATTCTTAAATTTGTCATGCAAGACTTGAATTAAAAGTGATAACTATAAATAAAGAGTAATACCTATATTATTTCAGGTACAAATTACAAAAAAACATAGAAATCTAATTCATATAAGCATCTAAAAACAAGGACTGAAAACATTATTTTTTTTAATAATTTTAATAAAAATTAAAAACAATCTAAAAATACAAATATTTAAAACTATTTATTAAATTTATTACTACTTAGCTTTATTAACAAGTCATAATTTGGTCCTCCAAACTTATTAAATGAAATTATCATATGCAAATTACCTTATCCCAAATGTGCTTACATTTAATAAATATTTTATTGTCATTGCCAAACCAAAGCCAAATGAATTTTTGAAGAATAAATTTAGGCTTTTCTATCAAATCAACCACTTAAATTAATTAATTATATATAGTAAACTAAGGTGGTATCAATAATCTTACTAATATATTTTAAGTAATTTTATGTAATAATTATTGAATGAAGTTATGGAAAAATGTAAGTATTATAGTGATATTTAATATTAATTAATTTATTTAAAATATTTTATTGTTTATACAATATAGCTCAGCATAAAAGAAGCATGATGAAAAACTTACCATTATATCAAAATCAACACACTCACATATATGCCCAAATAAGAGCAAGAATTAACTGATTAGTGAAGTAGTGAAGTGATTCTTCCGTTTGTCATGGAAGACATGGATTAAAAGTGATAACTATAGATAAAGAGTAATACCTATATTAGTTTAGATATAAATAAAAAATATTGTAGCAATCTAATTCTTATAAGAATTAAGATGCAAGGATTTAAAACTTCAAAAAAATCTAATAGTTCTAATAATAATTAAAAAAATCTAAAAATACAATTATTTGCAATTATTAACAAGCCACATATTTTAAGTAGTTTTATGTAAGATATAATTTGTTGACACCTAATCCTTGTGATTGGGTGAATTATTGTAAATAAATAAATGAGAAATGTGAACAATCCTCGGGAGATGAACTGAACAGTCTCTCCCTCATGTATATAACAAACCTACCTAATTGAATGAATAATATGAATCAATTTTCTGCCTAATGGAGTTACTGCCTAGCTTGACATGGTATTAGAGCCAACTCCTTTTTTAGCCTTTATGTCTTTGTAACTCCTGGTCTACTCCACTGCTTCGCATATAATTCAGTAACTGATTACCTGCGTTCTGTCTACCATCCCTGCGCTCTCTGTACTTGCGCTCTCTATCTGACATTCATCTGACCTGGTTTGAAATGTTTGCACTGTCCTAACCTGGTTTGAAACGTTTGCGTTGTCGTGACATGGGAACGTTTGTGCTGTCCTTACCTGGTTTGCAAAATAGTTGAATGCTGGTCATCCTGACCTGGTTTGAATGTTGGATGCTTCTAGTATCAGTTTCAAATAATTGAACGTTGGACGTTTCATATGTTTGAATGCTTGATGTTTCATATGTTTGAACGCTAGATGTCATCTATCAGTTTTATTTGTTTGAAAGCTGGACGCTCTGTTGCTTGATTTCTTGCTGGAGGCTTTGTATGTAGCTGGGGCCAAGTCTGTTCTATCATTGCTCGACACACCATGATGGGCACCCTAAAGGGTTCAAACTTGAAACGCAACTGCTCTTTCCAAGATTTCAACTAGAATATGGTGAGAAGGCTTCCAGTTATGCTTGAAGGTGACAACAGGACGTTTAAGCATCTATTGTTGCGTGAAGTTATTGCCATACCAAAGATATCTCTCACCCAGCTTTGCAGATTGAATGAATAAGAGGGGCTCACTCATTAACAAATGCAAGGGTTCATTTTCCTCTGTTTTCCTTGCATAACCAAGAGTTTTCTTCTCACACAAACGGTCGATTTCTTCTTCTTTCATTGCAATATGAACTTGATTGTGATATAGGTTTTTACAACTGATAAAC
Organism: Pinus taeda; assembly: GCA_000404065.3. Classification (NCBI taxonomy): domain Eukaryota; kingdom Viridiplantae; phylum Streptophyta; class Pinopsida; order Pinales; family Pinaceae; genus Pinus; species Pinus taeda. The sequence goes on along the minus strand of APFE030326305.1, from coordinate 55,947 downwards.
CAAAAGTGGAGTGAAGCTTCAAGCTGCTGGTCTGAATGTTCAAATGATTTAATGGTGGTCATGGTATATTCCTTTCAAATAATTGAACTCTGGCCTAATATCCTTTCAAATAGTTGAAAGCATACATTTGAACGATGACAACAAATTTGTAGCAGAATATTTGGTGTAGGCAGAACGTCCATGATGCGTTGATCCCTTTCAAAAGAGGTCGTATGGTATGAAGAATTGGCTTTGTATACTGCATATGCATTGAATTTTTTTTATTGGTAGCCATTTACATTTTGAAAGTCATTTTCTCTTTGTGTATTGAAGTTGTGATGACGGTGATTCAATGGGTACATGAAAACCTTATGTTAGAAGTTTTAGTGGATGATAATACCCTTTGAGAATGCCATTTTGAGTACATTTTTACTGTATATTGGCAGAAGTATTTTTTTTCTATCAGCAATTTTTTTTCTTACAGAATGGATTCAATCATATCCATGGTAGGAATAGTTCTCACTCGTAAGGAGAACTATCCCGAATGGTCCCGGATGATAAAACACACCCTCATCTTCAATGAGTTGTGGAAAGGAGTGTGTGTCAGAGAAGGAGACAATGACCCAATACAACCTACCTCAGATAAAGAGCTCGTCATTTGGGAAAGAAAGAACAACAAAGTTTATGCATTAATCACAGCATCTGTAAATGAAGAGGTGAGTCGCCATATTTTGTCATATTCAACTGCCTTTGAAGATTTACAAAAGCTGAAAGAACTCTATGCCTCACATTCTGCACTTGAAGTCGTTCAACTCATGATTAAACTCTTCACTCTTGAACTGCAAAATAATGATCCTCTTGCTCTTGCATCTGAAGTAAAGTCTATAATGCATGATATAAAATCATCTAAGGTTGAATTGGATATTCCTCTTATTGCTTTTCTCAAGGCACTTTATCCTACTTACTTCAATTATCTTGAGTCACTGCAAGCAAATGGAAATCTCAAAGATATAACCTTTGACTCTCTTGTGAAAAGGTTTGATGAAAGAGAGAAAGCTTTTGGAAAAAAGACAGCCCCTGAATCTTCTAAAGAGGCTATGTGCCTTACTCATAAAGAAAATCATCCTGCTCAAGATTCTACAAAAGGAAGACGTGGACAAAGAGGAAGAGGAAGATATTTCAGAGGTAGGGGGCAGACATTCTCAAGGAGAAAAGGTAGATTTGTACTGCACTAACTGCAAAATAAATGGATCACACGATGCCTCTACATGCAATCTACCATGGGACAAATTGAGCAGAAAAGAAACCAACATAAAGGTAAAACTGATGATACAGACAAAGGTAAAGCACCTGAATCCGCTCACTATGTTGTGGCACAATGTAACATTGGAGTAAATGAAGATATATTTAATGCTTCACTTGATCCTTGGAAAAATGATTGGTTGCTTGATTCAAGAGCAACTTGCCACATGACTCATAGAAAATATTTTTTTGAAGATTTCACTGACAATGTTGATGGAGCAATATACCTTGCAGATCAATCAAAAATCAAGCCATTAGGGCTTGGTACAATCAGGCTTAAACTTCCTGGTCTTCCAGACTTTCTTCTAGATCATGTTCTATATCTCCCACAGCTCAAGAGAAACTTGTTGTCCTTGGTCCCCATCCACCAGCAAGGTCACTCCATTCATATGTTTGATGGCAAGCTTGAGGTAAGAAAAGCATCTAACCAAAAGCATCTGACCACTCACTTGTCATGAGGGGAATAGAAAAAGAAAGGCTTCTCAAACTGCAAGGAACCTCTACTCATGCACAACATTTCTCATATAATTCTCATCATGAAGAAGGTACACTTCCATCAAGTTTATTATGGCATGCTAGATTTGGACATTTGAACTATGATAGTCTCCACTTGTTGAAGAAAAATGGCATTGCTGGTTTGCCTACAATTCCTAGGAAACTTAAGCAATGTGATTTTTGCATTCTAGCAAAGCATAGAAAACAGTGTTTTCATAATTCACATTCAAGATCACATAGGAAACTTGAAATCATTCATTCAGATTTATGTGGTCCAATGCCTATTCCTTCTGTAAATGGAAATAAATATATCATGACATTTATTGATGACTACACCAGAATGTGTTGAGTTTATTTATTGAAGAACAAATCTGATGCTTTTCAAACATTCAATAATTTTCATAAATGGATTGAAAATGATGCACAATATCATATTGGATCTATTCGCACTGATAATGGAAAATAATACACATCAAATGAATTTGAAAACTATCTTTGCCAACATGGGATCAAACATCAAACAATTGTGCCTTATAATCCCCAACAAAATGGTGTAGCTGAAATAATGAATAGGACAATCTTAAATATGGTACGATCCATGCTCTTCTTCAAAAATGTAAAGATAATGTTTTGGGCTGATGATGTTCTATGTGATGCATATACAAAGAACAGGTGTCCATCTAAGACTCCATATGAAATGTGGTATGGACATGTTTCTTCAGTAAAGCATCTCAAGGTCTTTGGTTCCACCTATTATGCCTTGATACCAAAGGTACATAGAAAAAAAATTGGTGCTAGAAGTCGTAAATGTATCTTCCAGGGGTATTCAAACACCTCCAAAGCATATTGTCTCTATGATGAAGTAAATAAAAAGTTTGTTGTATTTAGAGATGTAATTTTTCTTAAATCATCCAGAACTGACAATGTTGTTGAGAGGCAACTTGATCGCTTGGATAGATTCGCAAAAGCAAAATCATTTCAAGAATTTGAAAATCAGATTCCACATCTTGAAGGGGGGATTCCTATACTAGATCAACATGTGGAATCTTCTTCTGAATAGCACTCTCCCCTACATGAAACTCCAACAATGGATGATGCTTTAAGTGATGTGATTGACAGAATTGGGAGACTCAACCTTGATTCAGTCCCAACTCAATCAGCGGAGTAGCCTAGACCATATAAGAAAGGTCCCCCAAAGTCGCTGACAAAGACACTTGAAAGTGTTCATCCTAATGAGGTTGGAAGGGCAGGAACTAGAAATTCAAACCGGCAACATGGAGGTGATGTAGATGACTCTAATTCACCTGTTGATATGGATGTTTATTATGATTGTGAATTGAACTTGTCTACAGATTTTGAACCAACTTCCTTCAAAGAAGCTGCTTCTCATGATGAATGGAAAGAGTTGATACAAAAGGAGTATGATGCCCTCATAAAGAATGGTACTTGGAAGCTGGTTGATCCTCCATTAGCAACCAAACCAATTGGCTCAAGTGGGTCTAAAAGAACAAGTATAAAGTTGATGGCTCACTTGACAAGCACAAAGCTAGGCTTGTGGCAAAATGTTTTGCATAGAAGGAAGGAGTCGATTATGAGGAGACTTTTGCCCCCACAGTAAAATGGGATACCATCTGGACACTCTTTGCCCTAGCAGCTCAGAACAGTTGGAAAGTCCATCAAATGGATGTAAAAATTGCTTTCTTGAATGGACATATAAAAGAGAATGTTTTTATGTCCCAGCCTGAAGGATTTGTTGTGAAAGGACATGAACATAAAGTATGCAAACTTGTGAAGTCCTTGTATGGCCTCAAACAAGCACCGCAAGCCTGGTATGAAAAACCAACTGAGCATATTCTGAAACTCAATTTCAAACATTATGATCTTGATGATGCAACTTTGATTGTCAAGAAATTTGGCAAAATAATTGTATATCTTATGGTATATGTAGATGATCTTTTGATGACAGGGAACAATGAAAGCTACATTGCATCCATAAAGAAGGAATTTGGGAAAAGTTTTGAAATGACTGATTTGGGATATGTTCATTACTATCTTAGTATTGAAGTAACCCAACATCCGGAGTCCATATTTCTTTCTCAAAAGAAATACATTAAAGATCTGTTGAACAGGTTTGGCATGACATGATGCAATCCTCTTACTACTCCAATGGAACAAAACTTAAATCTCACATCTATTGAAGGAAAAGAATTTGAGGATGCAACAAAGTATAGATAGCTTGTAGGAAGTCTCAACTACCTAACTACTACCAAACTAGACATTTCGTTTGTTGTTGGAATCCTCTCCAGGATTATGCAAAAGCCTTGTGAGGGACATTGGTCTGCTGCAAAAAGAGTTCTAAGGTACTTGAAGGGAACTCAAGACCTTGGAATCAAGTATACACAGGTGGACGACTTCAGCTTGATTGGATACTCTGATTCAGACTTCGATGGAGACAAAGAAACTGGGGTATCTACTTCAGGATATGCTATGAGTCTTGGATCAGGAGTTGTCTCCTGGAGATCATGCAAACAATTAGTTCCAGCACATTCCACAATAGAAGAAAAATATGTGGTAGCAGCTGAAGCAACAAAAGAAATCGTGTGGCTCAGGAAAATTCTTGAAGATTTGCAGGTAAAATAAGTACAATCAACTCCACTCATGATTGACAATACCTCTGCAATAAAGTTGGCCAAGAACCCAAAGTTCCATGATCAAATGAAGCACATCAATACCAAATATCATATGATTCGACATCATGTTAAGGCCAAAACAATCCATCTCTATCATTGTTCCACTAATGAGCAAATTGCTGACATCTTCACAAAAACACTTGGAAGAGAAAAGCTTGAACGATTTAGAATGATGCTTGGACTCACCAACATCCCTTCAGATTAAGGGGGGGGAATGTTGACACCTAATCATCCAGATTGGGTGAATATAATGTAAATAAATAATAAGTAATATGAACAGTCATTAGGATATGAAGTGAACATTCTCTCCCTCATATATATAATAAAGACCAACGTGAAGGAATATGATATACGTATCAATTTTGCTTTGAGGAGTTACTGCCTGGCTTGACACGTATACACAATGCACATCACTACAAATACACTCACACATGGTGTACAACACCACATAATACATACACCTACAACCAATGTACAACACAACACATACACCTACATCCACTGTACAACACAACAAATACACATGTCACAATACAATGACTACACAATACACATAACATAGTATCACTTGTATGCAACAATACCTGCACAACTTGTACACAACACTAACTGCACAAATTGTAGACAACACCACCTACACAATATGTACATAACAACACATATGTACGACACCACTTACATAACATGTACACAACATCATATGTGTGCAACACCACATGTATCACATGTACATAGCACCACATGCAGACAACACCACATGTACAACATGCACACTACACCATATGTACATAGCACCCCATATACAACATGAACGTAGAACCATATGTATACAAGACCTCAGATACAACATGTACATAGCACCATATGTACACGACATGACATATGCAACATGCACAGAATGCCATACGTACACAACACCACATATACAACATATACACCACACCATATGTACACAAAACTGCATATACAACAAACAAATGACAGCATATGTACATAGCAATGGTACTACACATCCAGCGACCACATTGTCTCTACAAAGAAACCTTGTTTCTAGTGTCTCTCCACTATCCATGCTTGTCCCAACTTGCTGCAAAGCCTACCAATTCCATTTCGCTGATGCCTTCCTCTGTATTATCTACCATAGCATAAACATAGGCATAGTATAAACACATAATATCAAAGCATATCCACAATATACTAACCTCATAGATGTGTCATGGTCACTCCTCCCACTTGATTCCTCATAAAACTAGGAACCTCTTCATGTCATTCACTTGCATAAGGAATTATTGCACAAGAATGATCCTCGACAATGACATACACACATACATGTATACATATAAACATTAACATAAGAGAATCATGATCCCTGATGACCTTGTCAGTCAATGACATACATACATACATATATACATATATAGACGATAGTATAATCATAATCACAGCAAAATTAATAGATATCATAAGGTCAAGCTTAAGAGAACTCTGTTTATTTGTGTAATGAATGCACAACATTGAGGACAACAATTCCCAACATATCTAAGAACTTTGATACCTCAAATCCATACACTTTACCTTTCCATGTTACCTTTCTCATGAAAATATTGCCATTGTCCAGTTACACCAATCGACCAAACCAATCCAACTAGTTGTCATACTCTTGCCTTCAACTACCCTTTACTCATGTATCAAGCTTCATCTAGGTCTTACAATACCTATTGGGTTTCATTCAGCTCTCCCCAGGCTCCATTAAATTTCCTATTTCCCCAACCAATTCCCAAGATCCTCAAAACATGAAAGGAATTAACAAGAGACAAATAAGAAGAAAACCATGAAAAACCAATATTAATACGAAACCACAAACAAGGTAGCATGGTCATGCACTGAACACAAACCAAACTAAAAATAGGTTGCAAACAAATCACAAAAGACTAGAAGCACAAAACTGGCAAGGAACACCATGAATCAATCCTCATGGATTCCTAATGCTTCCAAGGGAAAATTAAACTTGATCCATCTTCAATATTTCATGGTAGTATGATATGAACTTAAATAGGAACACAAAAAATCACCATGAATACAAAGATGCAACAGAAATAACACTTCATTTCATTAATATCAAATACTAAAATATGCTTACAAATAGATTGGAAATAAACTAGCTTGGATGATGGTAGCTTATCTCTAAGAAGAGATGTGGTGGATACATGCCTTTGAACTATTTTACAATGATGATTGAAGGCCTATTTATTATTGAGAAACAATGGAAAGCCCTAAACATCCAGAAACCTAACCCTAGGAGATGAAGCCCGAAAATTATGGGCCCCGTTTGGGTAAATTGGTACATTAACTTCCTGGGGTCATAACTTTGGCATACAATCTTTGTTTGACATGCACAATACCTCCTTAGAAACATCTATTCAAGAAATACGACTTTTGAGTGACAAACATCAGTCAAAGTCTCATGTTTGCCCCAATTTTCCCAAAACACATTGTTTAGGGCCTCAAAATAGCTCTGGAAGTTCAGGACTCGAAAAAATGCCAAAAGTAGTAAATTTTGCTACAATTGAGGAGACTAAAAAACTGAAAGAGATAGTGGTGGGGGTATTGTTATCATTCTATATTTTTGAGGTTTTTGGAGTACATATATTTGACAACATCAAACCGCTTTTGAAGCTAGGATCTAGCCCTGCCAGCTTTAGAGAGGGATCTCTCTTTATGATTTAGCTTGGTTTTTAAGTTGATTTTAGGCTAGTTATGATTATGCTTGATTGTTTGTTTGAATTTTTTTGGTTGGTTGGTTGGTTGATCTGATTAGATTACTTTATTTTCGTTGGGTTATGGAGTCAAATAAAGATAGATGCTGCATCAAAATTTCAAAAGAGTAATCACAAGGCAAGCTAGTTACATTTACTGGATCTTTAAATTGAATTATGGAATGGAGAAAAGATGTGACCAGTGGCTTTTCCCAATCTAGACAAAAAAATGTTACATATATCTTTGCTCCAAAGGATTCATTGTGGTGCAATTTGAGTGTCATGATGTTATGAAACCAGCTCACAAAAAGATAGAAAAGATAGTTGAACACCTTAGATTCAGCCTCTTCGAGGGGGCAACCTCCTTTACATTACAAAAATAAACAATTCTTTGATGATACAAATGAAAATACCTCCTTTCTATATATATGAGTCTAAGGGGTCATAATATAATCAGAGCCGACATAACAATAATAATGTAAGGGCACAATAATAACAATAGTGGGT
>APFE030326305.1:0-45306 GCA_000404065.3 Pinus taeda | reverse complement strand
TATGGGGCACAAGAGTAACAATATGGGCACTACATGGGTACATCAATATAATAAGGGGGTTGTACTAATAACAATAAGGGGTTACACTAGTATTATAGGGGCCTAACAATCTACTTGAATATATCAAATATACTCTTTTCTATCTCCCCTCTAGCAGATGTACTTGGTTAGCATGGTCTGCTCCTGATCTTGTGAAGTTGTCGAGGTAGTAGGAGAAAGTGTAGGGTGATCACACACTAATGAGGAAACAAGTGGCTCTTTAGTGGTGATAATATTCTCTTGCTCTGAATCCTTGTTTAGGCTTGGTTCAGAATGTAACTTGGCCTTCTTCATGTACATGATTTTGAAGCCTTCACTAGAAATCTCAGTCACTGAAGGTGACTCTTCTTCTCTTTGTTATTTTCTCCTTTGTGATGGGAGTCTATAATGTTGAAGTGGACACCAACTACTCCTCTACCTCTTGTAGAGTGTTCTCAGCCCATTCTAGCTGGTTTTTTATACTTTTCGATCTTTGGTCTAGCTATGTGAAAATAAGAATTTGTTCTCTGCCCTTAACTTGGAGATGACCCCTAATGGATCATATGACTAGGTGGAAATAAGGTTGAACCACATCTCTTTTAGTAACTTATCTGCTTCTTCCCCTGCTTCCATGTTATTTCAAATGAAAAGCCCTATTTGAGTTTTGATTTTGAATTGGGATTTTTCTTGGCAGCTACAAAGTGAATCTCATCCATATCGAGCATTTCCTTGATGTATTCTAGAGAAAAAATCCTCATTAGGAGGAATTTTGGAAACTTGTAAGGGGAAACCTCACACCCAAATATCCTCAACTCTGTGTAATTCCAGTAAAGGTATCAATCCCCTATCTAGACTTGGTTTGATATCTGCAAAATTTTGTAATTTCTTCATTGATTCTTGGTTTTTTCGTGCTGCTTAGGAGACTAAGTGCTGGATGTAAAAACATGTTTATGAATTGTTTGTATGAAAATTCATTTTGTTCCTTCATCACCAATGTAGTCCAGAAGATCACTGGTTGTTGATTTCCTTGTTCATCCAACTTTTGTAAGGAAAGATTTAGGTTGTATCCCTGAAAGTATAAAAACATATAAACTAACACAGAAGCATATTTGAATACTTCCTCAGTCCGGAATTTGATAAAATTCTCATGGATAGAATCTGCAAGAAATTGGCTAAAGTTAAACACGCTGGAAGGCTTGGAATCTGCAGAGAAAATGGAAAGAAATCCTATAGTTTCCTCATCTACCCACTCACCTGAGTAATACCCAAGGAAGTAGGAGATGACTGTGATGATTTACTTGGATCTCTCAGGGAAAATGGAGGATGGATAGGGAGGAATTTTCTTGGGTAATGTGGCATCTTCAGTCAAGAAAAGCTCAAGGGTTTTGGCTCTTTTAGCAAAGTCCAGTTTCTGATACAATTCAACAAGTGCTTCATGGGAAAAAGGGGTGGCATTCTCTGCTGTAGGAGCTTGCATCATTTGGTCTACAACTTGGGGAGTGATGGTGAATATAATTTTTCCAGTGGGGGGAATAATAGCTCTTTGTCTAGGCAGATAACATGCATGACATTTCCTAAAAAATTCAAGGGTGTTGTGGGTACGGGGAAAAATATAGTGGGGAAAATTGGATTCCCATAGTTGAATGTCATCATATTTATATATAAACTTGTCCTCAAGCTAGTGATACATCTCAAAAATATCAAATTCACAAAGGGTTTCATGGATTTTATAGTCTCTATCTGTGAAAGGGATGTGGTGAAAATCAATGGGAGGATGTATTAGAGGACTCACGAGTTCCTCTTGTCCCTTGTCTTTTAGAGGCATGATTGGATAAAGGGTTAGAATAGAAATGGTGTCTTGATTATGTAGGTTTGTAGGGTGCAAAAACAGAATTAAGTTCAAGATAATAGGAAACAGAGGAGTAAACTTGAACAAAAATTAGAAGGTGTGATGCTCAGTTGGTGAAACAGGTGCAGTTCGAATTGTCTCTCCTGTAACAAGACAATGGCAATGGGAGTGTATGAACACAGTAACCGGTTAATGAGCGAAAGGAGGGATTTTATAATGTTCTTGGATTTCGCATTAATGGTGGCGCAGATCCGTTGAATCAATGGTTAAGACATTTAATTGCTTAACAAGTTATTTTGGAGGGATAGGATGTGATTGGAGGAGCAACGGGCAGATGACGTGGTGAAGGGTGACTGGTGAGAGTGCAACGGATAGGGTGGTGGTTTTACTTCGTAGAGAAACCACTTTTCGAGGGGGGGTAGGTGGTTAATGGTTTCAGCTAGCGGGGTGCGAAACCATGTGGTGGTAACACGTTGCAGTGGGTGCGAGTTTGAATACCTCCCATTTTGGACCCCCTGCAATAGTAAAGTTCGGATGGTGAGGGGGGGCCTACATGTACTATGGGCTGTCAGATTTTACGAGGTGAGCGGGGATGAGAGGAGAGGTAGAGGGATATTAATGTGATGTGGCAGGGAGTATGGTGGGGTCGGGAAATATATTTAATGCATAGCGAGGGAATGATTGGATTATATGGTGGGGTAGGGGAGTGGATGAAAATATGAGCGGCGGAGCGAATGTGGGGTATTGAAACTTTAGGGATAAGGGATAAAATATCAAACATTATTTGATATATCTGACTTTAGAGTAAGACTTCATTCCTTTTTCCTTTTCTATGCACATGAAATGTATTTGAAATTCATATTATAATAAAACTTTCATGCTTTTCCTCTAACCATCATAGTGCTTCTACCTACCCTTTTGCATTTCAACTCTTTTTCTAGGCTAACATTTTCTCTTCTTGCTTTGCAGGGTGAATTTAAACTACTAGATCCAAATAGTTTTTATTTTATGAAAATCTACCTTATCCTATCACTTATTTCGCCATTGATTCAGATTAAACTATTGAATCAATTTTATTTCTACCTAGCTACTAATTTACGAAGATTAAACTGTTTGGTAAACCTTTATTCACTAACCTATTTAACAAAAATTTAAATGTGTTCAGTCATGATTAAACTGTATGACCTGAACAGAATTTTAGTCATTGTGGAATTCAAAAACAATTTGCACACAGCCTTATTTGATAATTAATTAAAAGAAATAACTTATCAGTCGTGGCATTTAGACTTGCAACACTTTCAATATTATTTTCTATTTTTTCTTTTATGGGGTTCTTATTTCCTTTTTTCTTTCTTATTTATTTTCTAACATACACTCTTTTCATTTTCTTTCTCATATCTTTTGGAAATCATTTAAATATTGAAATTATGTACAATATGAAATCACAAATACAAAATACTCAATCACCTTGAGATCCTATAATTTATAGGACCCTAACAGTGGCTCCAGCTGGGGATGACACTTCTCCAAGCGAAGTGTCAAGAACATATGATCAGTAGCCTTGAGTACTCCATGTCTGTAATGCGTTCATATGATTTCTTTGTTTTTTAAGATACTATTGGTAGCTCATCAATCCAGGCTTAGGGCCTTCATTGTGGGCTTCAACCTTTGTTAATAAGTTACCCAATCAAAACCATAAAGACTATGATATTTACAATGATAGAATATAAAATATGTAGGCTAAGAAAAGTAGTGCTTCAGCATCCTTCCATTAATAGGACCTCCAAGTATCTCTGCTCCATCTAGGCCCTTAAGGTAGAACACATTATTTCCCCTTAAAGTATGAAAAATATATGTCCCATTCCAAATATTATCAAACTTTCCATGTTTGCCTTTGTCTTCTCTCCTGGAATCCCATCTCAAAACTTGGTCACCAATTTTAAAGTCATCAAATTTTGTTCTTCTGTCAAAGATCTTTTTAACATTTTCTTGAATAGCTTGGGTCATGTTGTATACTTCCTCCCTAGACAGCTGCAACTATATAGTTTGATTAATCCTTCTCTATACATTTGGGTTCAATTTTCACTTCTTGAATGATCTTCATGACTGGAACTCCTAAGGAGGATGCAAAAACTACATCCATCCCATAGACCAATTGGTATGGTGACATGCCAATTTATTTTTTAGTAGTAAGTCTGTCAGCCCAAAGTGCATTTACCAACTTGTTATGCCAAGAATTCTTGTTGTCCTCTAATAACTTTTTAATGATGTTTACCAAACTTTTGTTTGAGGATTTAGCCAACCCATTACCCTGAGGGTAATAAGCTATTGAATGTCCCAAAGTAATGTGGTATTTATGGAAAAATTCAACCATATTTTTAGATTTGAAGGCTGCAACATTATCAATGAGGAGTTTTCTAGGACAACCAAATCTAAAGAGGATATTAGTTTCAAGGAATTTAATAGTGGCAGCATTAGTGGCAACTCTCAAAGGGGTGGCCTCTATCCACTTGGTAAAGTAGTTAGTGGCTGTAAGAATCCACTTATGTTGGGAAGAGGAATGGGGATGACTATCATCAATGAAATCCAATCCCCATTGCAGGAAGGGGCTTTCAATAGAGATAGGCTTTAATGGTAGGGGCAACACTTTTCTCTTTCCCTAAAAAATATGGCATTTATGACATGAGGTGACTTGTTTGTGAATGTCAGGGAAAAGGGTAGGACAGTAGAAACTAGCTCTAAGGATTTTATTGGTAGTGGTTTTCCAATAAAGATGTCCACCACAGTCTCCTTCATGGAATTCCTGCATAACTTTATCTGCATCATCTTTCAACAAGCATTTAAGTAAAATACCCCAACATCTTTCCAATACAAGACATTATCTATTATGAAAATTTAATTTCTTTTAACTTCAAAAATATTGCCTTTGTTTTCGTCAAACCAGGAGGAGAATTTAAATTAAATAAAAAAATAAAGCAAGACTTCTGCATACCAAGGTGAGTTCAAAAATGTCTCATTAATTTGTGGAGTCACATGTTCCTCTTGATTATCTAATGAATCAATCAAGTTAATGTCTAATGCATGGAAATTTGACCTAGCCATCAATTTCGCTAGCCCCTGACTTTTGATTAATTTAGTGGGCTTGATTTCCAAGTCATACTGTAGAATGACAATAATCCATTTGCCTCATTTTCCATGAGGTTTACTCTGTGTCAAAATGTCCTTAACCACTGCATTAGGTACATAAGCAATAAAATGGGGATGCAAAATATATACTCTAAAATCTTGTATTGCTTTGACCAATGCAAAGGCATTTTTTCCATAATATTGTATTTCAAAGATGAATCTCTTAATGGTTTACTAAAGAATGCAATAGTTTATTCAAAGCCTTCACTGTTTTTCTGCAGTAAGATTGCTGCAATGTTGTGTTCGGAAGAAAAAGATAAGATTATGAAATGTTTTGTAAAATCTGGGCTGATTAATACTGGTGCCTTGGTCAATCCTTTTTTAACTAAGTTAAAGGATTGTTTAGCCTAAATACTCCATTTGATTTCAGAATCCTTTTTTTATCATGTTTGTTATGTTTCTAAGAAGTTCTACCAATTTAGGATGAATCTCATTAGGAAATTGATTTTACCAATAAAAGATTGAAGCTATTTGATGTTTCTTGGGTGACTGATTTTTAATATTGCTTCAATTCTACTGGGATCAATCCTAATTCCATCCTTGGAAATAGTGTGACCAAGAAGTTTTCCTTCCTCAAGGCCAAACAATGCCTTTTTAGGATTGAGTGAGATGCCAAACATTCTACATTTTTTTAAGAAATCTTCTCAGATGTGTTAAATGTTCCTTGTCAGTTCTAGAATAGACAATAATGTCATCTAGATACTCATAATAAAATGACCAATATCATTAGCAAAGGAAATATCCATTGATCTTTGGAAAGAGGCTCCAACACTCATTAACCCAAAGGGAATTTTCACATACATGAAAGTGCCCCATGGTGTAGTGAAGGTAGCTTTTTCTTGATTATCAGGATGCGCTAAGACTTGGTTATAACCTGAGAAACCATCTAACAAGAAAATCCTACTAGACCCTACTACCTTTTGCAATGAAATCGATACACAATTTGATTTCTCTATATTTCTTTCTAGTAGGCACAATGATAGACACCCATTTAGAGTATCTGAGAGGAAGTATAATTTTAGAATCATACATCCTTTTTACTTCTTTCTCAATCAAAGGCATTAGGACAGGATTTATCCTACAAATTTTTTGCTTAAATGGTTTTTGATCTTCCTTGATTGGGATTTTATATTGTATGATTATAGTGTCATATGCTTTTAGGTCGTCATAGCTCTAGGCAAAGACATCTATGAAATCTTTGAAAAGGGCTATGTATCGTTGTTTTGTGATAATAGGGAGTTGTTTTGAGAGTTTTATCATTTTGGGATTTTGCTTACTACCTATATTGCATTCTTCTATGTCTTCCCCTATGGGTTCCATTTTCGGATTTTTTTCTACATCATTAAAATTGAAAGTTCTTCTAATGGAACTAAACCCCTAGACAAAACATTACAGTTAAGCTGAAGTACTTCAAATTCTTCTTTTTTCTGGGTCTATTTCATGCAATTCTAATTTATGTACATCTTTATTGACTGAAATATTTACATCCAAACCATCAGGCTGTTCATCTATACTAACATATTCAACAATCTGATTTTCTACCTCATTCTCTGAATCTATGATGTACTCTTCATACTCATCCTTGGACTGTAAAAATCTTTCAATTTCTTTATCACCTCCAAATACCTACCAATGTCTCATATTGTCAGGTACAGCTGGATGGTGTTTAATCTCCATTGTATATTGTTTGTTGGGATGAGGCATTTTACGTGTGCTAGCCGAAAAAGCTAAACCATTAGCCAAGAAATTCTAATTTCTAGGAATAACAAAAAGATCATATTCTTCAAAAGTTCCTAGAAAGTCAAGCACAACATTTCTGTAGGCTCTCAACCTAGGATGTTTGGTAGCATAATCTCCCTCGATCCGCCTTACAATTAATTTAGAATCCCCATGAGCAACAATTATTTTAGCACCTAACTTCTTCAATAATTGCAATCCTAAAATAAGTGTCTCATATTCTGCTATATTATTGGTGCAATGAAAATTGAGTTTATAGGAATGACCTTTTGCATGATTGTTCCCTGAATTGGACACCTACCCTGAACCTCCTTTGCTACAAGAGCCATCAAATCTCATGTTCCAAAAAGGTTCAGTTTCAGTGTTTTGTTGCACAATTAGTGTTTGATTGTCATTTTTTTCATCAATGTCATTATCTGCTTGAGTAACTTGTGCATCAATGTCTTCATCATTGTAAAGAATGAAAGAGTCTAGGTTGGAATGAACATAGTATAGAGGGTAATCATGGGGTTTATCTTGACTGATGACCATATACTTCATTAAAGTTTCCCTATACAGTCTTATCTATTGACCAAACACTGGTATAGTGGCATAAGTCATGTCCATTTGTATGGTTCCTTGAAATTTTTCTCCCCATGAGCATGAAAACAACATGTCATATTTTGGGGGAATGTCTGCAACCACTATATCCATCACTAGACTTTTAGCATGGATTTGGGCTAAAGTAACACATAGGTCTTTGATAAGAGCTAGACACCTAACTTTGCTAGAATAAAAGGAATACAAATCTTTGTATTGTCTAGTAATGCCAAGTCTTAGTATTTCCATGATAGCCTTGGGCATTAAATTATGGGATGCACCTGAATCTAGCATAACATTATGTAGAATTTTATCATGAATATTCAAACTGACATAAAATGGAGGGACCCCTCCTTCTTGTGGTTTTCCTTCTACTTCTAGCCCAAATAGGAGATCAGGCTGATCATCACTCAAATTTACATCATTAATTTTCCCCCTTATATTTAATGTCTTTTGGACGTGAGTTCTATACACATTCTTATAGATTAATTCAGTTAAGTGGATGGAAATTTTTAGCTATGCAAGTTCATTTTCTATACTGAATGGTGTTGGATTTTTAAGCAGATTTGAAAAATGAGATTTATCAACAACTATTTTTATGGCCAGTTCAGTTTATTGGCTGGTAGAAGGTAGATCATTTTGAGTATTTCTAGAAGAAGTATCAATTGCATTTTTCATAGCAGCTTATGCTAGCTTCTTTCTAAGATTTTTTGTGGTTTTCTTAGGGGGGTTTTCTATTGTTTTCTTAGGGTCAAAATCAGAGACCTTTTTGACAAGATTTTCAGCATTCTTTTTATTTTTAGTATCTTGATTTTTCTTACTTCTAAGATTATATTGCCTATGGTCTTACATTATGGCATTTTCAAATCCTTATTTGGATTCCTTTGACTCTTTAGAATCTATTTTAATTTGAGCTATAAGAAAATGTTCTCGTTCCTCCTAAGTGAGGAAATATGCTTCATCATCACTTATCCCTAACAAATTAATTTGGATATCATCCAAATCTTCCACAATATTCCCCTCATCATCCATGTAATTTTCCTGAAAAGGAGGCCAAATCTATTGATCTGGTCCCTTTTGCTCTCTTTGTTTAATTTTGGGAATATTTCTTCTCAAGTTTTGGTTTCTAGTTTTTTGGACATTTTGGTTTTCTCTTGCTTGATTTTGGTCATTGGTGCTCACTCTTTGCATAATTTGATTTACTACTCTAACTAGGTTATCAATCTTATGGTCAACAACAGAGGTAGAAGGTTCTTCTTTTATGGTTACTCTACATTCAAACTTCAGTTTGGCCATTTTGGTGAGGATGTTGGCTTCAAATTTAATTACATTTGCTTGCATTTCTTCCAAAGTTGTTGGGTCTCTTTCCCTAAGTTGATATTCCACATCGACATCGAAACCATCTGGAAAATCAATCAAAGCCAGACCAGCGGAGGGCTTGATTTATTGTGGGATGGCATTGTAAACAATATTGAATCTTTCACAATACGCTTCCACAGTTTCATTGGGTTTTATTTTTAACCTTTTATATTCATTTAGGATTTGAAGTTGGTTCTTCTTGATCTCTCATCTAGCTAAAAAAAATTTATGGAAAGAAAAAAGGTTAGCTATACTTCCTGTAGGTGAACCCCTAAACCATTTCTTCACATCACCTCCTAAGCTCTGGGCAAACAATCTCATTTTAACATCAGCTTCATCTACTTCTTGGAGATAAAACACATCATTCATCCTATCCACATGCTGTTGGGAAGTATAAGCACTAGTATCATCAAAGGTCACAATTTTGGATGGATAATCTGTAGGCATAGAATTTAGTTGGCCTGATAACACCAAGGGTGCATACCTTCCTACCATAACTTTCCTGGTAGATTGATTTGAGGATGGACCTAGTGGATGTGTAGTTTGGATAACTACAGGGATAAGAGGTATATCAGTTTGAGAAACTAGAGGTAGGGAAGTTGATACTATAGAATGAGTAGGATTGGGAGGCTGTAAATGTACAGACTAAGATGACTGACTACACAAAGAGGCTACTGCAATAGTTAAAGCAAAGAATTTAACATGCTACCGAATAAAAGCTTCTTCTATAGCTTGGTCCAACACTGAAACCAAACCTTGTAATTTGTCAAATTGCTGTAAAAATTCTAGATCAGGATCTATTTCAAGGTCTTGGGTTTGGGGCACATATGGTTGCAGTATGGATTTATCTATGACAGTTTGATCTATAAAAGCCTCAAACTTGGATCTAAAAAAACTCTGTGGAAAGGGAAAATCAAATTCTATGTCTTGTAAAGTTTCAAATTTCTCTGGGAGAGAATTAGATCTTGAAAAAGGGATATTTTCCATAGGATAATTGAATCTAGACAAGAGACTATTACTACCTTGACTCTCAGTAAATATTTTCTTTCGTACTAGTTTCTCAAGGCCATCTACAATTTTAGTAGGGTTGGGGTCAAAATGAGATCTAGTATAAATTCTTTTTGGAGTCAGGGTTATGGAAAAATCATCACACAAATCTGAAAATCAAAATCTATAATCTTGCATATATCTACAGAAAACAACCTCAGATCATGTATTTCATATTGATACAACAATTGCTTGCTGAAATACTAATTTTGGATTAATAATTTTTTTGGATTAAAATGTATTCTTCCCCAGTATGGTCGCCACTATGTTATCGTTCTATATTTTTGAGGTTGAGGGAGTAAATATATTGGACAACATAAAACCACTTTTGAAGCTGGGATCTAGCCCTACCAGCTTCAGAGAGGGATCTCTCTTTATGATTTAGCTTGGTTTTTAAGTTTATTGTAGGCTAGTTATGATTATTCTTGGTTGTTTGTTTGAATTTGTTTGGTTATATCAAATATACTCTTTTCTATCTCCCTTGTGGTAGATGTATTGGTTTGTATAGTCTACTATTGATCTTGTGAAGTTGTCGAGGCAGTGGGAGAAAGTGTAGTCTGATCACCCACTAATGAGGAAACAAGTGGCTCTTTACTGGTGATTATATTCTCTTGCTCTGAATCCTTGTTTAGGCTTAGTTTGAAATGTAACTTGGCCTTCTTCTTGTACATGATTTTGAAGCCTTCACTAGAAATCTCAATCATTGAATGTGACTCTTCTCCTCTTCTTCTCTTTGTTGTTTTCTTGTTTTTGATGGGAGTCTGTACTATTGAGCTGGACACCAACTTCTCCTCTACCTCTTGGAGAGTGTTCTCAGTCCATTATAGCTATTTTTTTATACTTCTTTATCTCTCGTATGGTTGTGTGAAAATAAGAAGCAAATTTGTTCTCTACCCTTAACTTTGAGATGACCCCTAATGGATCATATGACCAGGTGAAACTAAGGCTGAACTACATCTCTTTCAGTAACTTATTTGCTTCTTCCCCTGTTGCCCTGCTGTTGGAAATGAAAGGTCCTATTTGAGTTCTGATTTGAATTGGTATTTCTCCTTGGCAGCTACAAAGTGAATCTCATCCATATTGAGAATTTTGTTGATATATTCTAGAGAAAAAATCCTCATTGGGAGGAATTTTGGCAGCTTGTAAGGGGCAAGCTCATACCCAAATATCCTTAGATCTGTGTAATTCAGATAAAGGTACAAATCCCCTGTCTAGACTTAGTCTAATAGCTGTAAAATTTTGCTAATTTCTTCACTGGTTCTTGGCTTTGTCCTGCTGCTTATGAGACCGAGTGTTGGATGTACAAACATCTCTATGAATTGTTTGCATTAAAATTCCTTTTGTTCCTACATCACCAATGTAGTCCAGAATATGGCTGACTGTTGATTTCCTTTTTCGTCCTGCTTTCGTAAGGCAATCTTGAGGTTGTCTCCCTAAAAATATAAAAAACACATAAACTAATACATAAGCATATTTGAATACTTATTTAGTCTAGAATTTGATAAACTTCTCATGGATAGAATCTGCAAGAAATTGGCTAAAGTTAAACAATATGGAAGGCTTGGGATCTACAGAGAAGATAGAAAGAAATCCTATCATTGCCTCATCTACCCACTGCTTTGAATAGTAGCCAAGGAGGTAGGAGATGACTGTAATGATTTGCTTGGCTCTCTCAGGGAAAATGGAGGATGGATAGGGAGGATTTTTCTTGGATAATGGGGCATATTAAGTCATGAAAATCTCAAGGGTTTTGGCTCTTTTAGCAAAGTCTAGTTTCTGATACAATTCAACAAGTGCTTCATGGGAAAAAGGGGTGGCATTCTCTGTTGTAGGAGCTTTCATCATTTGGTATATATCTTGGGGGTGATGGTGAATAGAATTTCTCTAATTAGGGAAATAATAGCTCTTTGTCTAGGTAGATAACATGCATGAGATTTCCTGACAAATTTAGGGATGTTGTGGGTATGGGGAAAAATATAGTGGGGAAAATTGGATTCCATAGTTGAATGTCATCAGATTTATCTATAAACTTGTCCTCAAGCCAATAACACATCTCAAAAAGGTCAAATTCACAAAGGGTTTCATGGATTTTATAGTCTCTGTCTGCGAAAGGGATGTGGTGAAAATCAATGGGAGCATGGATCAGAGGACTCACGGGTTCCTCTTGTACCTTTTCTTTCAGAGGCATGATTGGCTGAAGGGTTAGAACAAAGATGGTTTCTTTATTATATAGGTTCATAGGGTGTAGAAATAGAATTAATTTCAAGATAATAGGAAATAGAGGAGTCGTCTTGAACAGAAATTAGTAGGTACGATGCTAGGCCGGGTGAAATAGGTGTAGTTTGAATTGGCCCTCCTGTAGTAGGACAATAGAAGTGGTAGTGTATGCACTCAGTAACTGGTTAATGAGCGAAAGGAGGGATTTTGTAATGTTTTGGGCTATCCTATTGATGGTGGTGTGGATCTATTGAATTAATGGTTACATCATTTAATTGCTTAACAAATTAATTTTGGAGGGAGCAGATGTGGTTGCCGGAGCAACAAACAGATGACGTGGTGAAGGGTGACTGGCAGGAGCACGACAGATAGGGTGGTGGTTTTACTTGGTGAAGAAATCACTAATCGGAAGGGGGGAAGGCGTTAACATTTTCAGCTAGGGGGCATGTGAAACCGTGTAGTGGTGACACATTGTAGTGGGTGTGGGTTTGAATACCTCCCATTTCGGCCCCCCCCTACCCGAAAGTAAATTTCAGATAGTGAGGGGGGGCTAAAACGTACTTTGAGCCATTATATTTGAAGAGGTGAGCGGGGATGAGAGGACAGGTAGCGAGATATTAATGTGATGTGACAAGGCATATGGTGGGGTTGGGAAATATATTTAATGAATAGTAGGGGAATGATTGGAGTGCGGTCAAAGTGTATGGTGGGGTAGGGGAGTGGACGAAAATATGAGTCGAGAGATGAATTTTGGGTATTGAAACTTTAGGGATAGAGGATAAAATATCAAATATTATTTGATATATCCGACTTTAGAGTAAAACTTCAATCCTTTTGCCTTTGCTCTTCACATGAAATGTATTTGAAATTCATCTTAGAATAAAACTTTCATGCCTTTCCTCTAAACATTATAGTGGCTTCTACCTACCCTTTTTAATTTCAATTCTTTTTCTAAGCTAACATTTTCTCTTCTTGCTTTTCATGGTGCACTTAAATTAGCAGACCTAAATAATTTTTCTTTTATGAAAATCTAGCTTATCCTATCACTTATTTCTCCATTGATTCAGATTAAACTATTGAATCAATTTTATTTCTACTTAGCTACTAATTTACCAAGATTAAACTGTTTGGTAAACCTTTATTCACTAACCTATTTAACAAAAATTTAAATGTGTTTAGTCATGATTAAATTGTATGACCTGAACAGAATTTTAGTCGTTGTGGCATTCAAAAACAATTTGCACACAACCTTATTTGATAATGAATTAAAAGAAATAACTTATCAATGGTGACATTTAGACTTACAACACATTCAGTATTATTTTCTTTTTTTTCTTTGTGCGGTTCTTATTTCCTTTTTTCTTTCTTATTTATTTTCTAACATACCCTCTTTTCATTTTATTTTTCATATATTTTGGAAATCATTTGACTATTGAAATTATGTAAAATATAAAAGCAAAAATACGAAATATTCAATCTCCTTGAAATCCTATAATTTATAGGACCCTAATAGGTCCAACTAGAATAGGCGAGTGGCCATCAACATACACCTGGATCATTCCTCCCCCCTTAGGAAGAAATGGTACCCATTGCATTGAGTTCTTCCATGAGATGTGGAAACTTCTGTTGAACTTGGTCCTTGGTGAGACACTTGCCTTGGTGCAAGAGATGGCTAACTTTGATAACCCGATATATTTGGATCTTCTACTGGTGGGTGTTCTTGATTTAGGTGCCCATGATCCAATCAGTTGTGGCCTATTCCATGCAGTCTAGGTTTAGCTCTCTTGGTGTGAGTTTTTCTTTAATGTCGGATGTCTCCAACAATGGTGGAAAGTATGGTCGAAGGTGATCTACATTGAACATTGGGTGCAGACCAAGGAACAGTGGAATGTCAAGCTCAAAGGAATTGTCCTCTATAGCCTTGGTGATGGGGTATGACCCATATCAAAGGGGGTGAAGCTTGTGGTGGGGTCCAAGGAGGCACTCCTTTTGCAAATGTAGCCAAACTTTGTCACCCACCTAGAACTTGTGAGACACCTGATGTTGATCATGGTGTTACTTGTACTTAGTATTGGCTCTATCCAATATATCATGGACCTACTAGCATGTTACATAGGAAAATGACCTCCTCATCAGCTTAGAGGAGAAAGGAAATATGACTAAAAGACTACCAAGTTCGCATGCCTATTTGTCAACTTAACACTCTCTAGGAACAAGCAACTTATTTTATAAAGCTTCCTATCCATGCATCAGGTGCGTTTTTACCTAGGGTAAATCTGTTGTTGCCTCGGGATGAGCATTAGTCAACCTAAATGAGTTTCTATGAGTCAAAAGAACAATTTGACTGAGAAATATCCCTATATTCACTCCTATGTTAGCTCATAAAAGTAGGGAAACATTCAGATTCAACCTATTTAGAGGAATAACTAATCCTAATGGAGTCTACAAATAGGGAAAGAGCATAAAATCATGGAAACATCTCTACTTTTTCCCAAAGGAACTCATGAAGGATTTGGCAAGGATTATCCTCTCATGCTATATATGTGAGGCTAGGTCTATTATGGAAGAGGTTAAAACATCTGAAAGGGTTGCCTATTTGACTATCAAAGCTAGTATTAGATAGAGCTCTTCAAGAGGTTAATAAGGGAGAGAGAGAGAGGAGCTAGAGGATTAAGTGAAGGCTGATGCAACTGATGGTTTTAATCACTCTTTTCTATCATTAATATAGAGCTACAATTGTGTTGCCCACTCCATGGCATTGGTATCATAATTTTTTTACATGTTTATGCAACGTTATTATTATGAGTGGCATAGATGTATGCAGTTAGATATCCCTATATGTTAGTGCATTGATTTTTAAAGTTATATGTTGTGATATTACATCTTATCTTGTCTATGTGCAGGTATTGAGCTTGGAGCTAGCTGAGGGGTCTTCCACTCTGCTACTTTTCACTCTCCAGAAACACCACACCAAGACTTGAGGTAATAAGTCCTTCTTACTTTGATTCTCATTTGCCTAACATGGATATATGCATGTATCTCTAGGCCATTTGTAGCTAATCTGACTATCTTCCAAGGATCTCGGGAAGATCCCTGAGGGTATCTCCATCACCAAAAACCTATGCATTAATCCCTATAGCAGAATTGGTGACTCCGTCAGGGACTATACTTAGTTCCCGATTTTTTCCCAGAAAGTTCATAGATCTCTCTTTCTTCCAAGCCTTCCTATACTTCTTGATCCCCTTTTTGACCACTCTGGACTATACAACACCCTTCCCTCTATGCTCAGCCCTAGATCTGATCCCCACAACCTGATTTTTAAGCCTTTTTCCTCACCAACACAGTCTTCCAGTGTAAACAATGCTTTATAAAGCACTGTGGCCTTGCATAAAATGCACTAGTGTAGCCACTAAGTCTCTGTACCCTCTGCTATAATGTGTTAGCTAGCCATTTCTTGATAAACAGATTTTTCTATGACCTCATGGGTTGGGAAATCTTCTTGTAGACTAATGAGGGATCTGCATGTATGCATGTTTGATTGATATATGTCTACTAGACAATTTTTTCTTTTAGAGAAATAACTTTACTGCTTAAAGTTTTTTTCTATTATAAAAAAGAAAAATACTAATGTTTTACTATTTTCTGCTTAGTTGGTTAGATATGCATTTAATTGGTTTCAAAAGTTGTTAGAGAGTATTGTAGTTCTGTTGATTGTGCTTGTGTTTTACTGTACTGGATGCATGTTATATATACTGAGATATAAATGACTCCTCCCTTGTAGAAGCAAATTATTCATCAAAAGTGAAATTTGAAAGCATTGTTTTTCCATGATTTGAGTCAGAGTCCCACATAACTTCATACATCAACACCCCCACTGAAGATTTTAACAAAGTAAATTTAAAATTTACGTAATAAAATCAATCAACAAATATTTTTTGAGTAAACACATATTAGTTTAGGCTAGGATCTTAGGTTAGGTAGCTATGAGTTAACTGCCCAAGATCATACACCGAAACTAGTGCCATTAACAAGGGAAATCCTTCCACACTCGTACTATTCAGGACCGCTCTAGTAAAATCGGAGCTGAATACGAGACAACATCAGGATGTAAATGAAGGTAGCCTGCCTTTGCTTGCATCTCCTTTGGGTATTCTGTGTATCGTGGATCCCTTAGGGGATATCGAAGCTGAGTCGGGGACTTAGGTATGCTACCCACATAGCGTACAGTTTACGACTATGTCCCCCTTAGTAGTTTCGGTGATTTGAGGTAACCATAGTGGCCATACATTTTAGGGACGAACATAAGGTCACTGGGTTGGGCTACCTTGGTACCTAACATAGACGAATCTACTCTGTCTTCGGTTTTTGGGAGGGTGCTCATCTTCATGAGAGTACTTGGCCCCTTAATATGAGGTTCAGGTGAAGCTCAAGAGTAATCGTAACTATACATTTGGCCAACTCTCTCTTTTATCCACTGTGATACTTGGTTTCATCTCCAACAAACGGTGGTTATCAGACAGGGCCACACCCTCTACTTGTTGATTGATTTCTTTAGAGTATTTTTTATTTCTTAGGTTCTAGTTTGTTATCACCAAGACTTTAATAAATATTACTATAAAATCTATTGATAAAAATTATCAGTCACTGTGGCTACATCCAACCCTCATCGTCAATCTAAACAGCTACTAGGTCTACCCCCGCTCACTGTGGAGGATCTGTCGAGCCCTAGTGAACCAGATTACCCATCTTTGGGTGATTAGTCTCTAAGATCTCACACTGAATCAATCTGAACATCCCACGACTCAATTTTACCAGAATATTTCTTTACTAAAGGTTTCATTCCTCCATATAATCCTCCGATCACAAATCCATTGGTACCTATCTTGATTGTAGTTGCACTTATGCCTCATATGTCTTCTTCTAGACCTCTACTTACCATCCCATCGAAAACTAATGGGTCATGGGCTTTTGTGGACACTTTTGGTCCACCGTAACCTCCCAAGTCGACAGTCAG
The DNA here is from genome assembly GCA_000404065.3 of Pinus taeda. Lineage (NCBI taxonomy): Eukaryota > Viridiplantae > Streptophyta > Pinopsida > Pinales > Pinaceae > Pinus > Pinus taeda. The sequence continues at coordinate 28,300 of APFE030326305.1, read as the reverse complement.
TACCACACCTCTAATGATAAACCCTGTTATCCCAACTGTCGTAGGTTTGAACCTTATCATGACACAAAACGCGAGTGGAACCTAGTACATAATGGTTTCTACCCCTTTTGTGTCAGCTCCCATGCCTTCGACAAGCGTTACATATAGCGCTCCTTATAGCGCTCCATATAGCATGATTAGCATGAGTCCCTTCAACAACCCTTTTGGTTGGAATCCATTGTTTAGTTCCAACCCCCAGGTTTAGATGCTTGGGAGCACCGTTCCTAATATTGATCTGATATTCACCCTATGAGTGACATCAGCTAAAGATTTATTAAACAAAGGTATTACAGACTCATGTGCTGGTGTGTGTTCTGTGTCATTGAACAACGGATTGATCAAATTTCCAATACACAAACATTCAAAATGGAAAGACACAGTGAAGTACAGTAAGAAAACATAAAGACACAATAATTTTTAATAAGGAGTTCACCTTGTTCTCCTGGGTTACATCTCCGGTCCAGCTTTCAGTGGTGGCCTTATTTTATTGTGTCTTTGAGCATAGAATTACAATACAGGGACTCAATGTGAGTTCTCCTGAAGCATGTTTTGGTTGGCAGGGTGGCTCTTGGATTCCCGAAGCCACTGGAGTACACAGACTCTTCTTCTTCCTACCAGCTTTGTGACCTTCTAGTCTACAGTGGCGAGAGCCCAACGTGGTGCTCAGCCTAGACAGATTCCTCTATGGGATGGTTTGAATCTCTCAAGCTCTAGTGCTCGACGCTACCACTGGTTAGCTCGGCCCTCCGTCTCTTCCTGTTGTTGCTTTACTACCTTCTTCTCTAGGTTCTGTCTCTCTGTGTTCCACTGTTTCTTTACTGTTTCACTGTTCATGGCTTTTAGCCATTCGAACTCATGCCCATTTGCTTCCTCTTCCACCTCTGTTGATTCACCTTCTACAACTGTGCTTGAAGTTCCTTGTTCATGTTAGCATGAACGCTCGGGAAGTGGCCACATGTCCTCCTCCAAATAGCGTTCGCCTGCTTCATTGGTTCATCTCTTCAGTTATATCATGGATGTGTTTCTCCTCCACCATGGTGGTCAAACAAACCTTAAATATTTACAAACGTGGCTTAATCCTTCATCGATTCTATTTCCTCCATCGGGCGCAATCTCAACCGCCCGATCTAGATTCCCCAGATCCAATGTTGTACGCACGTCCCACGTGGTCAACTTGCTCGACTGATAATGCACGATCAACAATGGTTTTCTCTCACCTTCACCGCCACATGTCAATCATGGAGTGGGATCGCTCTGCTTTCTCCAAAACCGTTTACTGTTTGAGGGTGCTTCGATCAATACCGCCAGTTTCTAGAGTGTGGGTCTCGCCTTTGTCCTTTTAGTGCTTTTTCCTTTTCCTCCACGGTTCTCTGGTTCGCCATGCATTTGAGTGCTTAAGGCTTCCTCCATTTTGGCCCTGTTTGCCCATGAAGCACTAATTGTACATCAAAATCTACCTCTGTTTCCCAATCTGAGGCTCCCAGGGGCTAATTTTGCTACCCGCATAGTCTCCTTGGGCCTCGGTTAGAGCGCTTTGACCGAGGTCCTCGTCGTTCCATGCTGGATGCCATTGCCACTGGTCAGGGTGTTTTTGATCGCTATTTTGGATTTCCTTAGAGATTTGCTCCAACCTGATGTAGTCATGGTTCTTGACAGTCTTTTATGGATCTAATTCGAATCATGGCCTTCCCACTGAAAGATCTTTTGGACCACCAAAAGTTGGTTTTCAAGCATCGACTAAATGAGGATACTGGTTTCTCACTTGTCCAATTTCAATCCACTTTGCACTACTTGGCTTCGAACCTTTGAGCCCAATCCTGAGGTATTCCACTTGTCCACTACGTGTCGTTCTTACCTTCGTATCCAGTACTATGTCTTCCTGCAACTCATTGAGATACTCAAGTAGCAGGTCATCAATAGAAGGCAGTTGACTTTTCTCTTCAGGATCCTCAATCATCGAAGGTTCAAATAATATCAAGCAATTTGTGTTTACGACTGAGTAGATGTGCATGTAAGCTAGTAGATCAAGGTGAAAAGCATTTTCACTAACCTTCTCAAGTATCTTGAAGGGTCCATACTTGATAGGTTTTAGCTTTTTACCTTCTCCTTGCATCCTGTCCTTGCTGATATACAGCTAGACTTGGTCTGCAACTTGAAAACTATGCTCCATCCACTGCTTATCATGCCTAGCCTTGTACTTGGCCTGGCTCTTTTCCAGTTGTTCCTGTACTGCCTGGTGGATCTCTTGGATCAGTTTAATGAACCTAGTTGCCTTGTCCGCATCACTGCGTCCATCAACCATGGTATCTTTACCAAAGCCAAAATCCAAAGGAGACCTTGGTATGAAACCAAAACAGGTCTCAAAAGGAGATATCTGTGTAGAAGAATGTTTGGCTCTGTTGTAAGAATGCTGCATGTAACACAAGTGTTCATCCCAAAGCTTAGGGTGTTGGTTGCAATATCCTCTCAGTAACTGGATCACCATCATGTTAACTACTTCTGTCTGGCCATCTGTTTGTGGATGAAAAGTTGTGCTCTTCCTTAATTTGGTGTCCATCAGCTCCCATAGACTCGACCAGAACTTCCCCACAAATTGGGTGTCTCGATAAGATATAATGGAAGTGGGAAATCCAAAATGAACCCATACATGTTCAAAGAACGATTTTGCAGTTTGTTCATATGTAATCTGTTTACTACAGGGTATCAAAATACACATTTTACTGAACCTATCCACAACAACATATAGATAATCATGACCTTTCCTAGATTTAGGCAGTCTTCCAACAAAATCCATGGAAACACTTTCCCAAGGGTGAGAAGGAACTGGCAATGGAGTGTACAAGCCTAGTTTTCTATTGCTAGGCTTGCTCTTAGCACACATGGCACACCCTCTTACATATCTAGAAATTGTCTCATTCATTTTCGGCCAATAACAAAATCTTTGCAGCTACAAAACTATTTTACTTACCCCAAAGTGACCTGATATCAGAGAAGTGTGTGCTTCCCTAACTATCTTTACTCTCTCAGTTTGTGGAATGCAGAGTTTCCCACAATGATATAAGAGTCGGTCCTTCATATGATAGTTCAATTCTTCTATTCTTTTGCCTTGACTCAAAGTTGCATATACATCTTCAAAGTCCATATCCCAAGCATATTGTTCTATGTAGCTTTGATGTAGCACAGAGTTATGCTTAAGTATGGTAGATGCATTTATAATGGGTCTAGATAACATGTCTGCAACTTTGTTGTGTATGCCCTTTTTATATCTAATGACTAAATGAAACTGTTGTAGAAAACCCATCCATATGTAATGTCTTGATTGTTGCAACTTATTTTGGGAGTGTAGATATTGAAGTGGTTGATGATCAATATGTATTACTGTCTCTTTGCCCATCAAGTAATGTTTCTACTTTTTCACACTCTGAACTAATGCATACAATTGTTTATCAAATGTAGGATAATTAACTATTGCAGGATTAAAAGTCTCAGAATGACAATATATGGGTTTACCGTGTTGTATCAAAACTGCTCCCATGGCATAGTCACTGGCATCAATTTGGATCTCAATTGGTCTTTGTAGATCTGGCAGTGCTAGTACCGGTGCTGTACTAATCTTTTCTTTCAAGGTGTCAAAGGCTTTCCAATGTTTTCCTCCCCACTAAAACACCTTATTCAATCCTGTTAAAGCATGTAGGGGAGCTGCAATTGAGGAAAAGTTAGAAATGAACTTCCTCCAATATTGTGTTGCTCCTAAGAAGCTTCTCACTTCTATAGAAAACTTGGGTTTAGGCCAGTTTACAATGACTACCACTTTATAGGGATCTATTTTCAATTCACCACCCCCTACTATATGACCCAAATAATTTAGAGATGTTTTTCCAAATTAACATTTTGAGAGTTTAACGTAAAGTTTTTCTCTTTTCAAAACATCTAATGTCTGCTTAACATGCTCTAACTGTTCTTACCACGTTTTACTAAAAATTAGAATGCCATCTAGATACACAATAACAAAATCATCAAGAAAAGGCCTGAGTACATCATTCATTAATCTCATGAAAGTAGGAGGAGCATTGGTTAAGCCAAAAGGCATAACCAACCACTCATACAATCCCTACCTTGTTTTGAAAGCAGTCTTCCATGCATCTTGCTCTGTAACACTGACCTGATGGTATCCACTGTGCAAATCCAGCTTGGTGAAATAAACAACTTCCTTCAATTGATCTAAAAGATCATCTATGCAAGGAACGGGATAACAATTTTTGATTGTTATCTTATTCAGTGCTCGGTAATCAATGCACATTCTCCAAGAACCATCTTTCTTTCTCACCAAAATGATTGGTGACCCACATGGTGATGTGCTAGGCCTGATGAAGCCCTTCTTGAGCAACTCCTACACCTGCTTCTTGATTTCAGCATTCTCTAAAGCAGATAACTTGTACATTCCAATGTTAGGCAATGGAACATCTTGCCGCAAAATAATATCATGTACTATTTCCTTTTTGGGTGGGAGACCTTTAGGTTCCTGAAACAGAACAACATACTCTGAAACAATATTTTCTATATCAGTTTTTTGTTTAACATTACAACCCTCAAATACATTGGTTTTATTAGGTTTCTTTTCCTTTACAACCATTAGTAAGAATTGTTTGCATGAATTTATCATTCTTTTCATCTGCCCTAAATTTATGAGAGTATAATTATTCTTGAGCTTATGAGCTCTTACAAAGTATTCGATTCCATCTTTAACAAGTAGATACTTTTTCTCAGCTCTATAAAAAATTAGCTTTTCTATCATACAAGTAAGGACTCCCCAAAACAATTCCACATATATCCAAAGGAATTATGTCTAACTCAACCTCATCTACAAATGCTGACCTAAAAGAAAACTTGAGTTTGCACTATCTAGTCACTTGTAGTTGTACCTTATCATTCAACCATCCTAATGGGCATGGTTTCTTGTGAGGTGTAGTTGTTAATCCCAATTTCTTTACAATTTCTTCAAAAATCAAATTTACTTGTGAGCCACTATCAAACAATGTATATATCTTTTGAAATTTGGAAACAACTCGAATATGGAAAAGCTCATGTCTTTTTTTCTCATGTTCTTCATCAATAATAGATTGAGCAGAATTACTAGTAGATGCTTCAGAATTCTTACCTTTTATACCTGTGGCTGCAATGATTGTTTCATCTCCTGAGTTTGACCCCAAATCTTTCTGAATAGCTGCAACAGTTTTCTTCCTCTTGCCCTCAGACTTCTTAGGTCTTAGCTCTGGATGCAGAATCCAACAGTGCTCTTCATCATGCCCCTCCTTTTTATAGTGAGTGCATGAAGCTTTAATTTTCTATGCAGTTTTTTCCTTCCTTACTTTCCACTTCTGCTTTATTTTCTCCTTGCTCTTGCGTACAGTGAGTTGGGATGGTCCCCAAACTTCTGGATTGCCATTCTTTCCTCCAACTTCTAGATGAGTAGCTTTTACAGATACCTCATCTATACTAGTGGGATTAAACATGAGGATGGTATGCCCCATGTAGCTGTGTAGACCACCAATGTACTTCAAAAGAGTATCTGGTGAATCTAGTGAGATACCCAACATCAATGCTCTCTTTCTGAATTCTTGAGTGTACCCTTGCATGCTTTTCCCTTTCAATTGCCGAAGAGTTTGCCAACTCATCATGGCTTGTTGCATGTAGGCCAATGGATAGAACTATTTTTTGATTGCAGAAACAAATTCACCCCAGACAAAGATGGTATTGCCATGTCCTTTCATGTTAGCTTGGATTCTGCCTTCCCACCAAACCAGGTAGTGCCTCCTAGGTGTAGGCTTGCCAGCTGAATTTTTCTCTTGTCTGAATCGATGTTCTGTACTCTGCAATACACATCAATTTGTCTAATCCAATTGTCCAACTTTCCAGCATTCAACTATCCATCATATATAGGCAAGTCGAATTTAACATCTAGCTTGATAAAAAATGCTTTCTTATTATGCACAGGGCTATTTGGAGGTGTGGGAAAGCTTTTTTCTTTCCTTTTCCCTTTTGAGTCATCATGGGAATGAGATTCATCCTCTTCTTTATCTTGCTTCAAGCCTGATGAATCTTCATCCTTATGCTTTCTAAAGTCCCTATACATTTCTTCTACCATAGACTTTATAGCTAGGAAACTTTCTATGAGTTGGGGGTCTAGCCCCATAGAACCTTCCTCTGGCATTGTCTTCTGAGGATAGACTCTCCCAATTTTATGGTTAGTTTCCACCATCTCTCCTTCTCCTAATTTGAGCTCTGATCTAGTGAGAATTCATAGCTAAACCAATACAAGCATGTCTAACCTTACAGCCTTGAGCTCTGATACCACTTGATCTGATATTCACCCTATGAGTGACATTAGTTAAATATTTATTAAACAAAGGTATTACAAACTCATGTTCTGGTGTGTGTTTTGTGTCATTGAACAATGGATCGATCAGATTTCCAATATATAGACATTTAAAATGGAAAGACATAGTGAAGTACAGTAAGCAAACATAAACACACAAGAATTTTTAATAAGGAGTTCACCCTATTCTCCCGGGCTACATCTCCGGTCCAGATTTTAGTGGTGGCCTTATTTTATTGTGTCTTTGAGCAGAGAATTACAATACAGGGACTCAATGTGAGTTCTCTTGAAGCAGGTTTTGCTTGGCAGGGTGGCTCTTGGATTCCCCAAGCCACTGAAGTACACCAACTCTTCTTCTTCCTACCAGCTCTGTGACCTTCTGATCTACAGTGGCAAGAGCCCAACGTGGTGCTCAGCCCAGATAGATTCTTCTATGGGATGGCTTGAATCTCTCAAGATCTGGTGCTTGACGCTGCCGCTGGTCAGCTCGGCCCTCTGCCTCTTCCTGTTTTTGCTTTACTGCCTTCTTCTCTCGGTTCTATCTCTTAGTGTTCCACTGTTGCTTTACTATTTCATTGTTCATGGCTTTTAACCATTCGAACTCATGCCCATTTGGTTCCTCTTCTGCCTCTGTCAATTCACCTTCTCTACAGCTACGCTTGAAGTTCCCTGTTCACATCAGCGTGAACGCTCAGGAAGTCACCACGTGTCCTCGTCCAAATAGCATCAGCCTGCTTCATTGGTTCATCTCTTCAGTTATATCGTGGATGTGTTTCTCCTCCACCATGGTGGCTAAACGGGCCTCAATTCTTTACAAACGCGGCCTAATCCTTTATCGATTCTGCTTCCTCCATCAGGTGCAATCTTAGCCATCCGATCTAGATTCCCCATATCCAACGTTGTACGCATGTCTCGCGCGGTTGACTTACTCGACCGATAAGGCACAATCAACAGTGGTTTTCTCTCACCTTCACTGCCACGTGTCAATATTTGAGTGGGATCGCTCCGCTTTCTCCAAAACTGTTTACCGTTTGAGCGCACTCCAATCAATATTGCCGATTTCCAGAGTGTGGGCCCCACCTTTGTCCTTTTATAACTTTTCCTTTTCACCCACGGTTCTCTGGTTCGCCATGGGTCCAAGTGCTTAAGGCTTCCTCCATTTTGGCCCTGTTTGCCCATCAATGACGATTAGCGCTGAAGTGCTAATCGCGCATCAAAATCCACCTTTGTTTCTCGATTCGGGGCTCCCAGGGGCTAATTTTGCTTCCCGCGCAATCTCCATGGGCCTCCATTAGCGTGCTTTGACTGAGGTCCTCATCGTTCCACGATGGCTGCCATTGCCACTGGTTCAGGGTGTTTTTGATCATTGTTTTGGGTTTCCTTAGAGATTTGCTCCGATCTGATACAATCATGGTTCTTGACAGTCTTTTATGGATCCAATTCAGATCAAATATGCACATACCAAGTTAGGAATGTTATAGTTCCCCCTCTATTTATAGGAAAACAGGGACAATCATTGATTGACATGAACCCTCCTTATGTCAGTCAAGGGCATACGGCTAATTACGTGGCTAGTGGGATCCCTCAACAACTGAATCCATATGGGCACCCAACTCTCAACCTCAAATGAGTCAAGGGTGAACTCCTTACCCTGGGGGCACTTATATTCCCCAGCACAAAAACCCTTATGGACAACCACAATATGCAACTGTGCCCCAAGGAAATTATTATTCCACACATCATATGTATAATATTGGGAACAACATGATCAGAGGATCAAAAGGATCCTCAAGTCATGTGTCATCACCTTGGTTTTATTTGGGGGCATCAAACACCCTGACTTTCTTGGCAATGCTTGACACCTCTAACTTTTCCAAACTCACCAATGACCCCATATATCACAACTTACTTTGGCCTCCATTCCTGCACAAAATTCCCACAAACATCCCAAAGTTCGAAGGGAAACAAGGGGAGGATCTGGGTATGCACATCACCACCTATCATTGATAGTGCATTTCCTAATGCATGGTGGATGATAGTATCTGGATTCAACTCTTTCCCTACACCCTTACTAGAAATGTAGCCAAGTGGTACACTGAGTTACCATGCACGTCTGTCAATACCTTTGGTGCTTTAGCGATGGAATTTTTAAAGCACTTTTAGCAACCCATCTGCTATGAAACTGGGATGGAGCTCCTTACTTCTTTACTTCAAGACACCGCCACCCACATCTCTGATCACATTCATGAATGGAGACATAGGTGGAGGCTAGTTAAAGCTCCCCTCCTAGACTATCTATTAGTAGATTGGTTCTGCAAATCTCTTGTCCCCGAAATCACTAAATATGTCGCCTTAGGTGGTGTGATCGTGGAAGACCAATCCATTCATCGTGCCCAACACTTATATTTGATTATTCACAGTCTAGCACATTATATGACATCATTACCAATGCCCCTAGAAACTCCAATGCTCCCGCTACTTAGCAACCTGGTGGTATTATCAGCGCTACCTCTCGGGTCTATTGTAAAACAACTTAGCGGTCACATTTCCTAGTTGTTAGTTGACCCCGCTACCCAATCGATTACTCTTCCTACTGCTGTGATAAAATCTATGCAGTCTACACAAAAATCTAGTGGTAAGAACAAGAAGAGCAAGAAAAAAACCGCTCCTTCTGAAGAGTAGTCAACTAAGTAGTACAACCCAAAGCCGAAAGTTGTTGCACCTCCTGATAGTGGAAAAGACAAATTTGTCAATTTCCCTTTGCAAAATCTGTTCAGAAGACCATATGACACATCATTTTCTATGTCTCTAGGAATGCACAGACTTCCTTGCTCAAAAGTACATTGGTTAGACCCCTACAGTCCTTAACAATCCTTTCCCTGCTCAGTAGCATCAACATCTTATTGCAAACCAACACCAACCCCTGCAGGGGGGCAACAGTGTTTCGCATCATCCTTCAGCTGGTGAAGGACCATCTATTGTTTACACCTTTGAAATGGTAGATCTTCAAACAAGAGCCAAAACTTATTTAGCTCTAGTCACTAATGTTGAGGAAGCCTCCTTGAGTCAAAACCCACTGCCGCCTAATGATCTCCATGTCAACGGGCCAGTTTTTGATCTTGTGATTCACCCCCCTAAACGGGCACTTCGTCGCACCACACATAATACAACTGCATGTGCTTCCCATAACTATAGTATTGTAGAATATTTGGCATAAGCACCATCAGCTATGTCGGCACTCGATGTATTGAAAACTTGTCCAGCACAAAGGAATGCTCTGCTTTCAGCAATTGGTGGGGTCGACCCTCAAGATTCCATGCTTGGAATTTTCAACATGGACAAATGTAAACCTCCCCTTTCACACTAGCTTGTATTTCAGGTGCAAATATTTTTGAATGGGAAAGGGGTACATAGAATTTTCATTGATGAAGGTGCTTCAACCTATGTCATGTCAGCTTCATGTTGGCTCACCTTGGGTTCTGTAACCCTCTCACCACCGTCGAATTCCCTTAAAGCTTTCGATGGCCACACCTTCATCCCAAAAGGCTACCTTGCCAGCTACCCCATCACTTTGAGTGGGAAAATGGTAACGGTAGATATCAAAGTCGTGGATTGAAAACTCGACTATAATCTGTTGTTGGGTCATAGTTGGACTTATGCCATGATCACCATTGTGTCTACTGTATTTTGCATCATCTTATTTCTATTGGATGGAAGGAGAGTCATAGTGGACCAGCTATCCTTTTGCACCCCAGATTAATCCTCGTTACCTAGCGGCTTTGCACCCTTATTGGGTGGCATTCCTGACTCTTACGTCAATATCGGTGCCAGTATATTGAAAGGCTCTTCCCTAATGGGTTTTTTTCCTCTCCCGTCACCCCCATCTCCATAGAAGGTCTCTATCATTTCATCCATTCCTCATGAACTGACCAATCCTTGGGTCCTCTTGGCTCCTTTAGACATTGACTCTTACGGAGAACAAATGCCACTATCACCAGCTGAATTGGCCTACCAAGCCATTCAATCCGCATTCGAATCTCGATCACTTTGGTCACGACCAACAATATCGCCTCCTCTCCCATAAATTATTCTTCTGATGATCTCCTCAATCAAGTCCTACCTTTAGACAAAGCTATTTGAGAGATCATGTGTTTAGAAGAGTGACCTTGGGAGTATTCTCGCCATCGTGTTTTAATATCTGATTCAGACATGATGCCCATTCAAATTCTGTCATTTGATACACATGAAACTGTTCCCTCGCCTTATACGACAATCCAAAATTTAGACTCAGAAGGGAACATGTGCAATCTTTCAAAGACATTGATCATCGATATTTCAGTCAAGAAAGGCATCGTGGAAAACATCCAGATTGGAGTTGATTTCACTCCCGAGGAAATTGCAAGCTTCACCTTCCTTTTTAAGGAATTCCATGATGTATTTACTTGGACGTCATAGATCCATCTATTGTCGAGCATGCGATTAAGGTATATGACAATGCCAAGCCTGTCCGCCAAAGGCTTCAACCAATCCACCCCCGCAAAATTGTAGCCATCAAGATCGAGGTCGAAAAATTGTTACGCGCTAGTTTCATCTACCTCGTTCCCTTAGTGGAATGGGTTTCCAATCTGGTTCCTGTAGATCAGAAACAGAGTACAATCCGTGTTTTTGTTGACTATCGGGACTTGAACACTGCATGTCCAAAAGATAATTATTTGACACCGTCCATCGACCAAATAATCCATGACAACACTAGTTGTGAATCCTCTCATTTATGGATGGTTTCTCAGGTTATAACCAGATCGCCATAAAATCCATACCAGCTCAAAACCGTGCTCATTTTCCCTTGGGGAATATTTTCATATCGAAAACTCCCATTCAGTTTAAAGATTTTTGGAGCAAAAATTTCAACAGGCCATGGACTATGCATTCCATGATATCATACATATTGTTCAAGCTTACTTGGATGACCTCCTAGCCCATTCCAAGAAGAGAAATCAACACCTAGTTCATTTACGAGCAATTCTTCTTAGGTGTAGGTTCTATAACGTATGTCTGAATTTTCATAAATGTGTTTTCTTTTTCGAGTATTGGCACCTACTTGTTTTCATTGTATCCAACTATGAGATTAGGGTTGATTCCGATAAGGTAAAGGCAATTACACAATTTCCTGAACCATGATCCATTTTGCAGCTCCAGCGTTTGCAAGGGAAAGCAAAGTTGATGAAAGGCTTTATGTGCCTACTAAAGAAGGGAGTACCATAATTATGGGATGATCAAGTCCAATGATCATTTGATGCCTTGAAAAAGGCACTTATATCAACCCCACTACTAAGTTCTCCCAACTATGGGCACAACTTTCTCCTCTATCTAGCAGCCTCGCCATCCTCTCTTGGAATGGTGTTGGTCCAAACTCATGATGACTGGAGTGAGCATGTGATCTATTATCTATCGAAAGGCCTGGCTAGGCCAAAACTCAGATATTCACATGTGGAAAAGTTGTCCTTGGCAGTTGTCTTTGTTGTCAATTGATTCTGACATTATATACTGCTACAACAAACTACCGTCATCACTTTGGAGAATCCTATGAGACACATTTTGTCTCGTCAAGTAATTGGAGGAAAATGTTCCAAATGGATTTTTATCCTTCAACAATTTGATTAGGTCTTTTCTACTACCAAGGCGAAAAAATCCTTAGTCTTCACCAAAATTATCAGATCTTCCCATTGTCAATCCAAAAGAGATATATCACGATCCTCTCCTAGATGAATCTATCTATCTGATTGACTCTACTAACCCTTGGTATGGTGACATTTTCGTCTACCTCCAAGGGCAACGTTTCCACCCTGAACTATCGTCATGTGATCGTAGTCGCATCTGCCACCAAGTATGACACTATTTAGTGTTGAATAATATTTTATATCATTGTGGTACTGATATAGTTCTTTGATGTTGCCTCACTCATGGAGAGGTAGAACACGTTTTAAATGAATGCCATGTTGGGGCATGTGGCGGTCATCTTTCTAGCATGTCTACTGCTCAGAAAATTTTATGCACAGGCAACTACTGAACAACCTTGTTCAAAGATTGTATCAAGGCTATCTAGCAGTGCCACCCTTGTTAAGTGTTTACCAAGAAAATGTTTACTCCTCTAGCCCTACTGCACCCAGTTATCTCCATTGACCCTTCTTGCAAATGGGGTATCGACTTCATCAGATGCAACCCCACTTCCTCTGCTAGACACAACTACATTATTATAGCGGTGGACTGTTTCATGAAATGGGCCAAAGCCCTTCCCACTTTCCAGGCTGATAGAGAAACCGTGATGTTATTCATGTTCAATCAAGTTATCTATTATTTGGTGTGCCCTGCATGATTTCTACATACCATGGGTCTCATTTTCAGAATCACATGATGTATGACTTAACATCGTTGCTTAGTTTCTGTCAGGACCAATCGTCCTCTTACTACCCCCAAGCTAATGGCCAACTAGAAGATTTTAGTGGAATCTTAAAGACCATGATCCGTAGGTTAGTAGGGAATCAAAAATCCCACAAGCATTGAATGTTATCCTTCACTATGGGCATATTGAACTTTAGTAAAAACCACTACAGGCTTTACACCTTTTCAATTAGCTTATGGCATGGAAGCAATTTTACCTATCGAGTGTCAAATTCCTTCCCTAAAAATTGATGTTGAACTCTTTCCCGACATTTCTTTCGAAGAAGAGCGCCTACTATACCTCAAACAACTTGAAAAAACCCATTGAGATGCCGAATTAGCACTCGAAGCCAAGCATCGGGTCAAAGCCCAATACGACAAGAAGGTCAAGCCTTGTTCTTACCAAGAGGGAGGTCTTGTTTTACTCTGATAAAAGACATGACCTCTTGGGGGTGGGAACACTTCAACCCTTATGGCTCGATTCATATGTCGTCACTAAGGCCCTCTCAAAAGGGGCATATGAACTTTAGGACTAGGAAGGAATCCTACTCGATGAGCCCTAAAATGGGCTCTATCTAAAAAAGTATTATGCCTAGTACCACAGTAGGCATGTGCTTTGTAATTCTATGTATTTATAAGTTTTTCTTCAAGTTTGTATTTTCTGAGTAGTTGACTCATACATATTTCTCATTGTGCAGATGTCTTCATTACCATTAGCATACATAGGATATGCAAATGGTGCCAATCATCACACATGGAACATTGCACTAGCTTCTTGGGTCATTTACACATCTGAGTCAGAAATGCTTTGTTCTAGGGGAGTCTTTCTTGGTAATGCCATCAACAATATTGCTAAGTATATGTCTGTCATTTCACTTCTCATTGAAGCGTCATCTCAGGACATCTCTAATCTAGTAGTCAAGTTAGACTCTCAGCTTGTCGTTATGCAATTGAAAAATCATTATCACATTCACAATCCAATCTTGTTACATCATTATTTAAGGGTACGACTCTTGGAATGTCAATTCGATTTTATTACATATGAACACATTCCTGGAGAATTTAATACATTTGCTGATTCATTCACAAAATATATGTTATATTGGCATCTGTTTCATTTATTATAGATACACGTATGAAAGTAAAGCTTTACACAGTTAAAAATTTACAAAAACACTTAAAAAACATTTACATCATAAAATACCAAAATCTCTCTCTCTCTCTCTCTCTCTCTCTCTCTCTCTCTATATATATAATATATATATTAATATATTATATATATATTATATATATATATATATAATATATATATATATATAATATATATATATATATATATATATTATATATATATATATAATATATATAGATATCATGCAGCAGGTGGTTATAGTGAGGCCTTAGTAGCCTTTTGTACTTAAAACACCAAGTTTTGGGAAATTTTCTAATGTAAAAGACTGGATTTGATTATATATATATATATATTATATATATATAATATAATATATAGATAATATATAGTAAAAATATATAATCAAATCCAGTCTTTTACATTAGAAAATTTCCCAAAACTTGGGTGTTTTTAAGTACAAAATGGCTACTAAGCCTCACTATAAACACCTGCTGGCCATACCATGCACCTGCTAACAAATCCTACTGCTCATGAAAAGACAATACAACTCTAGCTATCCTCAGAAGAGGAACCAGAAACCGCTCAGGCACACCAACAGTGTGTCACTACATGTGAGCAGGAATCCCCCTCATAGGAAGGGGTGAACACCAATGGTCAGACCTTCGAGGTTCCTTAGAACCTCGCAGAGACTCTAGGCATCATCCCCACCTTTGGGTAATCGGCCCCTTGGCCTCACTTGGTGAGGCTGACCTGTAAGTCGTACCGGTGCCACGTTTGTGTTAAGAAAAAGATTCATGTCCATACTTTTTCACCCATAAACAAACAAAAACATTACATAAACATTCAAAAGCTAAAAAATACTTTAAATACTCTCAAAATACCTTCTTACCTTGAGGCCCCCAGTTTGTACTAGGTGGCAAAATCAAGTTAGGATCGCCTATACAGTCCATGCCCTTGTAGGCATAGTCATCTATCATTAGGATTTGACCATTGAGACATTCAAAGAAACCTTCTTCGAAAAAATGTCGGATGGGTCCCCCTCTAGTATGAGTATCGAGAGATTCCCATCACCCTTGCCTGGGCTCTCTCAGATAAAGTGGAATTATGCTCATCTGTGGTCTCATAACGGGCACCCTCTCAAGTGTAAAGGATACAATGAGAGTATGATATCCAAAACTTTGTTGGGTTCGGGTCTTACATGCTGTCAAATCCGCCCTTAGTTGGCGAAGCATCGCCTCACACCAGTTGAAGATCTGGGGCTGGACACAATCAATGGAAAGAAACAATTGGGCCTTTGTCACAACAAGGGGACTCTTAGACCCCACCAAGTGCACAATCATCCATAATATGGCCCTCATAGATCTCGATTTGATCTGCTCTATATGGACCCCATTGCTCATAAGTCCACTTTCAAGAATACAATAAGTCTGTATCAACTCTAAGGTGGATTGGGGATTGGGCCTACCCCTGGTCAAGTTTTCTCATGCCCCTCTGCATGAAAATCTAGATAGAAAATAGATGTCATCTTGGTCAATCGAGAGCTCATGGCCCCCGATCCTGTACACCCCTTGGTGCTCATCCCAACGCTAAATGATCCAACTTAAAAGTTCCTCCTGACCTTTCATCAGGTCAATATTTTCATATTTTGTCAAACCACATTGGCATAATGCAAGTATACAAGATTTATCATTTCGCATAAGTATTTCCAGTCGGTCATGGGCTTATTCCCTCCATAAAATAGTCATCACGGATTAAAACCTACACAAATCAACCCAAAAATCAGTCTAAATGGGGCAAAAAAGCTTGAGAAATCACTAGCTAGGGTCTGGGAATGTGCCCTCATGCACTAACCCCCCCCCCCACCTTAGGGAAAATGGGGCACAATAACGCCCTACTCTAGGTCATGAAGGGCGTTTAATGCCCCTCTGGACCTACAGGGGGGCGTTAGTCGCATTCATTGAGCTAGGGCCTCCCCAAATCCTAGAAATCCACCCCCAATGCAGCTAAAAAAGGTTAAAAGATGTAGGATAAAGGTTTTGACATCTACCTCGGGCATACGGCAAGTCGAATGGTTGCCTGGATTGCTCGCCATTGTCCATGGAAGATTTGCTCCTCTTTAGCTCCAGAATACTCTCACAACGCTGAAATGATGCAAATGGTGAAAACGGAGGCTCGAAAAATCCCTTATAGTCACTTTGGAGGTTTGGCTTATCTTAATTAAAGTCATTAAAGTAGAAGTAGTACATTTCCTATGTTATTTATCAGGCGCAATGTTGACATATTGTCAAAAATCACTCATGTTTTGATGAAAGGACTTTTAGGGCTGAATTACAGAAATAACCGTGTTCGATTCTCTATCAACACTTTCTTTTATGGGATCTTTTCTCACTCTTTAACTGAAAAATTCCCAATTTTTCATCATCAGGCTCGTTAAACACCTACGACGATGATATGAGCACTTTCTTTTTTGGGACTCTTTCTCGATCTTAAATTGAAAAATCCCTGAGTTTTTCCCTTCTTCGAGCTCGTTAAAACTACGAAGAGGGATTGAACCGTTCTTTTACCTCTTTTTCCTTGCTCATTAAACTAAAAAAGATACCTCGAGTTTTCTTTATTTGACTCATTAAAATTTGATGAAGATCTATTGAATTTGTCATCACGTGACTCATCAAAATTTCATGACAAGTATCGAGTTTACTCCATCTCCTCATACTCGTAACAAAATGAGGAAAAAATCTATTGAGCGTAGGTTTATCTCTTTATCCGGGCTCAGTATATTAACTTACAGAAAAGGAACCTTTTCGGGTATACTATTAAACCTTTGTTGCACCCGATTAAAAACTATGACAAAGGGACCACCCTGGAGTTTTTCTTTACATTCTTTTCAGACTCTCCAAATATGAAAAGACCACCAAGTTTACACATCTGGACTCATTAAATTAATCATATGGGGAAAGTGGACAATAAAATTTCTTTATGTTAGTATTTTGAAAAGATTTTTTTGGCAGTAGTCGCCCCCTTGAACATGGCACTACCTTAGCAAAACCTTCCTTGTGACAGTCTCTCAGTATGAACCTTACCATCCTCTGAGTTTAGCCTATATACCCTGATGTTCTTGCATATCTGCATCCTAACACTCTTTGGTGTTCATGAGTCTAGTGTTTCATGTTTAAAATCTTTGTGTTGTGCCTTCTATTGTTCAAGGAAAAACCTTTATCTTCTATTTCCTCCATCAAACCATCAAACATATTCTTCCATCATGGCCTCTATCAATTTGACCCATTTCTCAAACTATTACTCAAAAAAAAAACAAATCATTCTTGTCCCATTTCATGTCAGCTGATGTAGGACACATTATTTCCTACCTTCCGACAAGTCTCTTCTTATCGAATTCAACACTCTATGTAGGAAGCAGACCTAAAAACACTTCAGTGCCTTGGAAATTGCAGACATCAGTGGAAGGTTACCTTGTGTTTGGTTAAGGGTATTCATTATTGACTCCTGGTTAAATGATTCTACGAGTGTTTGAAGAAAAAAACATTATTCACACTCGCTAGATTGTATTGTGCATTTGGATACCATCACAATTATCGGTGGCCATCCTCGCATTTGTTAACAGTCTCCATTATTGACTGGTAATTAGACAATTTCGTACATGTTTGACCTCAATGCCTTTATTCACACGTATCAAACTATGTTGTTAAGATGAAGCAGAAATCAAGACCTTGGGTAGAGGCTCATATCACTAAGCCTTGCTTCCTCTCCTAAGTTATGTATATTATCTTTTGGAGACAGCTCATCAGAATAATCTTATGATGACAAAATTTCTGCAATGTGCTTATTTGTGGAAATAATCGTCATATCTCTTTGTTGAGAAATCACTCTAACATAGCTATTGAGTGTGGGAATTCCTGACTCAGGACATGATTTTATATGTTTTATATATATATATATCTGTGTGTGTGTGTGTGTGTGTGTGTGTGTGTTGTATAATATTTCTCATATTCCTAAAGCTCCGATCCTCTCTCTCTCTTTTCGAGGAAAATGACAGTTATATAAAGTATTTCGGCCATCGTCTCTGCCTCTAATCTCACGCTTTTGGGGGCATCAATTATACAGGAAAATGGCGTCCTCATCATCTCAGAGGAGAAAGGCAATATGATTGAAAGACTGACCAAGTTCACAAGCCTATTTTTCAAGCTAATACTCTCCAAGAACTAGCAACCTGCTTTATAAAGCTTCCTAGCCATGCATCAAGCGTGTTAGTACCTAGGGTAATTCTATTTGTTGCCCTAGGAAGAGTTTTATTCAACCTAAATTATTTTCCATGAGTCAAAGGAACAAGTTGGCCAATAAATATCCCTATATTCACTCCTATGTCAGCTCATAAAAGAAGGGAAACATCCATATTTGACCTGTTTGGAGGAATTACTATTCCTAATGGAGTCTACAAAGAGGGAAAGAGCATAAAAGCATGGAAAAATCTCTTCTTTTGCCCAAAGGAACTCATGAAGGATTTGGTAAGGCTTATCCTCTCATGCTATATATGTTAGGTTAGGGCCATTTTGGAAGAGGTCGAAACATTTGAAAGGATTACCTATTTGATTGTTAAAGCTAGTATTAGATAGAGCTCTTCAAGAGGTTAAGAAGGGAGAGAGAGAGAGGAGTTGGAGGAGTAATGGAAGGTTGATGCAACTGATGGTTGTAATCACTCTTTTCTATCATTAATTTAGACTTGCAATTGTGTTATCCACTCCATGGCGTTGGTATCATAATTTGTTTATATTTTTATGCAACGTTATTATTATGAGTGGCTTAAATGTATGAAGTTAGATATCCATATATGTTAGTGCATTTATTGTTAAAGTTATATGTTGTGATATTACATATTATCTTGTCCATGTGCAGGTATTGATCTTGGAGTTAGTTGAGGGGTCTTCTACTTCTCTAATTTGCACTCTCCAGCAACACCACACCAAGACCTGAGGTAATAATTCCTTCTTCCTACTTTGATTCTCATTTGAATAACATGGATATATGCATGTATCTCTGGGCTAGCTGCAACTAATTTTACTGTCTGCCAAGGATCTCGGGAAGATCCTTGAGGGTATCTCCACCACCAAACACCCGTGCATTAATCCCTATAGCATGGAGAATGTGTTGAATGCACTCAATGAAGTTGTTAGCGCTATTGGTTTTGGACCGGACATGAGCCAAATTGCCTTAGTAGCTGCAAATGGTATGGCCACATCAATGGGACATAATGGCTGAAATCCTAGCCCTACTTGAAAGGGGTTGTGGAGAGCTTTCTTGTAGTTGTGTTGAACATAGGGGAGGCTTTTTTCCCATGTGCATTGATGCTTCGAGTTGTATATGCGCATAATTTGTACGATCATCCTGTTGACAACCTCTGTTTGGCCATAAGTTTGGGGATGGAAAGTCATGGTCTTAGTGAGTTTGGTATCCAACATTGACTAGAGACTTGACCAAAATGAACTTAAGAATCTGTTTTCCTGATTGAAGACAATCGAATGTAGGATCCCAATGTGTACCACACTTGCTCAAACAAGAGCTTAATAGTGGCCTTTGTTGTGATACTTTTCTTGCAGGCCTCCATAATGGCCATCTTAGAGAATCTATTGATGACCATGAAAATGCAGTTGTTGTCATGCTTAGTAGAAGGAAGGCCTGACATGTAATCCATGGAGATAGATTCCCAAGGTCAACTAGGAGTAGGAAAAGGAGTATATGGGACTTACTTCTTGACGATCAGTTTGGTAATGGTGTACACAGTGCAAGATTTAATGTACCTCCCAACATCCTAATGAAGGTTCAGCCAATAAAAATACTTCTGCAGTATTGCCATTTTTCTATCTGCTCCGAAATGTCCAGTGACCCGACTGTAGTGCGCCTCACAAATCATATTGGCATGCTTTTTTGAAGGAACATAGATGTGTCCTAGGTGGCATAATAGTGCATCCTGGAGGTGAAAATTTGGAACTTTCTTACGTTTTAGGAGTGTCTGATATGTGCTGCCAAATTTTGGTTCACTCTAGTAAATATGCAACCACCCTGAAGTCTTGTGCCCATAGGAGTTGAGCACAGTGATCAGTGCCATGGCTAGTGGTTGGTTGAGGCAATCTGGAACATTATTGGTCCTTTCCTTCTTGTACATAATGTTCAAATGGAATTGCTGCAAGTATGTGGACAATTTCCAATGGCGATCATTTTGTAAATCCCCTTTCATCCATATGACCTGTAGGGGTCAGTGGTCTGTGTGGAAGACTATTTCCCTTCCTAGAATGTAATGCTCCCATTGATGGCAGGCCTGTACAATGGAATACATTTCTTTGTCATAGTTGAGATACTTTCAGACTATGTCTCTTAGCATCTCACTATGGTAAGCCATTGGATGCCCCTATTGAGTAAGAACTACACTAATAGCATAGTTAGAGGCATTTGTCTCAATCTCAAATGGTTGTTGTAGGTTTGGTAATGTGAGAATTGGTGCAGAGCAGAGGCGCTGCTTCAACCTGGTAAATTCCTTTTGATGCGTTTCTAACCAGGAGAATTTTTCTTTCACTCTACCCTTGGTGACTTAACTTAAAGGCAAAGTGATACGAGAGAACCCCAACATGAATCGGTATTAGAAATTGGCAAGGCCGAGAAAGTTGTGAATCTTTTTTAGAGTGATTGGTGTTGGCTAGTCCAAAATGAGCTTAGCTCGATGTGCCCTTTCTGCAACAACTCCTGAAGTTTCCTCTTGATCTCGATGTGCTTAGCTCAATGTGCCCTTTCTGCAACAACTCCTGAAGTTTCCTCTTGATCTCATTATTCTCCATAATAGAGCATAGATAGATTAGTCTATTTGGTAGTGACACACATGAGGTCAAATCAATGGAGTTCTTGACCTGATAGTGCAAAGGTACCGCGTAGATGGGGTAGAAATGTCCCTGTATTCCTCCACAACCATATCCATCTGTTGTTACTGTGCAGAGGAGCCCTATTTGGAAGTTGTGGACACAATATTCTTCTTTCCCTCAGGGCGAACCATAAGGAAAACAAATTTCCTGGTCCATGAAATTATCTTACTGCATTGCTTTGTAGATATCAAAGGATGGTGGTAGGCGAGGTTACCTCCAGTATCTTGTACAACTTATTCCCTGAAGTAATAATCACAGAGTGAGATTTAGACTCATATACAACATTTCATTTCCACAAGTATGGTTTTCCTAATAATACATCACAAACTTCAAGAGGAGCAACATCACATAGTACCTCATCCACGAAGGCTTTGATGTTGTAGGGAAGGCAGAAATGTTGGCTAACATGGAGATCTCGTCCTTGGTGAAGACACTCAATGGTGTATGGCTGGGGATGTGCTCTAGTAACTAGACCTAGCCGCTTCATGACGTCTATTGAAATGAGGTTCTTTTGGTTCCCGTTGTCGACAATGAACTATAGTGGAGAACTCTTCACTAACATAAGTGAGTGGAAGAGGTGTTCCCCCTCCTTGGGATATTCATGCTCATTCTTCTCGACCTTAGTGGTGGTCACAGTGGCATTGGGCTCCACGTCAATCTTCTGCTTCCCTTTGTCATTCCCCTTGCTAGGTTTTGACTCAGAGTCAGAACATGCATCTGACTCGAAAGCCCTCAGCTTGGCCACCAATGACTGCTTGGCTCGACACTCACTTGTGTTGTGAGTGGAGCTTGTATGGAACTCACACCATTTTATCATGTCCTTCTTTGTCTTTGGGGTGTTTTTCTTTGCTTGCGGCTTCAATGGGTTGTCCTAGGTCAGCCCACCTTAGCTTTGTCCTTTGCTCTATCGTTTGGGGATGCCATTACATTGCTTTAGATTCACAAATCCAATGTCTTGCCTTCTGTTTAAACTTCTTCTTAATCTTAATAGTGTATTAGTGCGTCATGATAAGTGACATGATGTCTAGGAAGTCCATCTCATCCTTAATGTATCTGTGTAGACAACCGTGGTACGTGAGTAACAAATGTCGCTCAGAATCCTTGATACCCAACTTTTTGCAAAGGGTATGGAAAACATTGGTAAACTTTGGCATGTCTTGGTCCCTTCCCTATCACAGCGCGGTATGATTTATGTATATATCCTCATAGCTCTTGAAAGGGTATTACTGCTCCTTGATGGCAGCCCTGAATGAATTCCAAGTGGGTGCAGCTGAAAATTGTGATGGTGTAATTTTTTCCTTCTTCTCACATTAGGTTTCCCACCATTCCTTGAGGTGGGGGGATGCTTTTAGAAGTGCAAAAGTAATTTTTTCCTAGCTAGAAAACTTATGAACAAAAAAATATCCTTCTAACAAATTTGATCATTTATCTACGACGTGTGCATCTATTTGACCTTCAAATATGGGGATGTTAAAGTTAACTTGTACCTTAAAGGGTGTGGTGCTTCCTAACTAGCTGTTGGAAGAAGATGTGTCACCTTTGGGTAGTCATTGAAGGATCTAGGCAAATTTATCAATCATATTTTTTGTCTATTGCTCGAGTGCTTCTTCGAGAAATATTTTGAAAGGATCTCCTGCCACCTCATCTTTCTTATATTCTGCCATGGGAGGCCATCAGGATTTGCGAGGTTGGTCTTATAAAGGTTCGACCAGTTCAAGCCCTAACTCCTTATATCTCGACCTTGTTGGGGACATGCAAATAAAAATAGAGAAAGAGTAGACCACTCTAATACCACTGATCTAAACTTAAACATGTATGCAACAAATCACCATGAATACAAAGATGCAGTAGAAACAACACTTCATTTCATTGATATCAAATACTGAAATATGCTTACAAATAGAATGGAAATAAATTAGCTCAGGCAATGGTAGCTTATCTATGAGAAGATATGTGGCAGCTATTGTTGGGCCGTTAATATATCATTATTCTTATTAGTTTTTAGCACATATTTCATTTATTTCTACTCTTCTTTATCATGATTTATCATATAATTCCATTTAATAATTATTTATGCTCTTATGGATAAATATTATTTATTCTCGTTTATTTTTAATAAATTGATGATTATGCATGATGTTTTATTAATAAATTGGTTGCAACATTACTCACCATTTTTAGCCTCAAAGATATTTTCTAGATTGAAGAGATTTGATCATTAGATGTGCCAACTCAGAAATTTGCTAGAATAAGAAGTGACAATTTTGTATTGAACGGTTTGAGCAAATGAAGAAGAATCTAGAAAATATGAAACATGTGTTTTGTTCAGAACATACCAAATTGGTTTTGTGATGAGTTTTTTTCCCAAATTCAGCCTGTACTAAGAGAAACAGAAGGTTCTCTGAAGCCGTTTTTCTCAGATTCATTGTGTGGTCGTTTTCCAAATTATCTCAGCTACAATGCCAAATTCAACCTATTCCTATTGAATGATTGATGGAAGGATATTTCAGAAATGATCCTGCTTATCAATTTGTTGAGAAAAATCCAATTTTGTAATAGAAATCATATTGTAATCATCTCTGTTGTAACTGCTCTCTGCTCCCTCTCTCTCTCTATTTAAATAAAAAAACAGAGATCAGAGAAAGAAGATTTAGATTCAGATTGATGATTGATTAGTCATGATGGAATAGATTATGAGAGATTTAGTCAAGGATTATTAGAGATAGGATAGGATAGGATGGGAGGTAAGGTGGATTGTTGCATTACCATTGTAATTCTGAAGGCTTTTTTTGTTGCAATGATTTCACAGTTTGATGATTAATAAGTAAAAGGGTTGTTGTTCATTCACCTTATCTAAAGTAGCCCAGTAGCATCTGCTGGTAGTTAAGGGCCCAACCTCTGGTGGATTAAGCTGCTTCTCTATATTATATATTTACAGTTCCAGTCATGTGATGGTTTGATTTAATTCATATTTCTTTGAATCACATTGCTTTACGGTTTCATGTTTTTACAACGTGTTGTTATAATATTTTATGAAATTGTTTGATTGCATAAGTTGTGATTGAATCACGTGGTCATTCCTTTCCATCATAACAGAGATTATTATCCTTTTCAACTTATATTGTTATGTTGTTCATTTCAAGTATAAAGCTGCGCTGTTCATATTCAGACTTTGATGTTCACTACATATTGTGGTTCATTTCTATTGAAATAACTTTGTTGTTCATTCCTACTAAATAAGATTTGTTGTTTATTTCTTTCCTGCAAGTATTTGGTTTTTCTTTTAAGTATTATTGCAATGAGCGTGTTTATTCCATTTATGTTAGCAACATTATTGATTTATCATTTCTAGTTAATTGCTTTAGTGTGGATTGAAAGATCAACAATTGTAAAGAACATTGACTATAGTTGTCTAAGTTCTTAGATTGGAGATCTTGTCTATGATTGATTTTCATTTGCATCAGTTTATAGGGGAGAGAGTTATCATTACTGAGTCCTCAACTAATGGTTGTTTGAGTGAATGATTTATTTCAGAACATTTTAGTTTCTTGATGTTCCAATTAGATTTTGTTTCTAGCATTCATTTATCTTTTTTATTTTAAGTGCTATACTGTAAAACATTACTCTTGAGCAAGTGACCACCTCAGACTGTGTACACTCTTGAGATAAAAAACTGTCCCTGGGTTCACAATTAATGTGAAGATAATAGGAGTTAAAAAGACACCTTTTATCGCTCAACATTTTGGCACCGTTGTCGGGGAGAGTGTAGCTATTTCTAAAGAGTAGTGTGCATATGATGAGTGCCTATTAGGAAAGAATTCTGTATTAAAAATGGAAGGTAAGAACTTGCATACAAAGCATGTAAAAGCTCTGCCCCCCCCGCCCACTTTCTAGCAAGATTGTTAAAGAACTTAGGGTAGAAATAAATGTTTGAATTTCTATGTGAATGACTTAAAAAAAAAAAAATAGAAATTTTGAAAAACAAATATCATGATTTCACTCAAGTGGTTATGTAAGCACCACCCATTTCACTAACCAATTGACATGAACATTTGAAGAAGGAGCCTCGAAGAAACACATGAAGAAAATATTCTATTATGGTAAGAAATGGCTCACATTTCTACTTTTGAATTCCCTATCAAATATCTAGGAGGAGTGACACAAATGCACATAATTCCCCCATCTTCTCTACCAAATTTTCATGGTTTGACAAATGAAGATCCAAATACATTCTTATTTGAGTTTGAAGTACTTTGTAGAGGATATGATTATTGTACTAATGATCAAAGGTTGAAAGTGTTTCCTCTTACTCTATAAGGAGCAGCCCTCCGACAGTTCATGAGCCCTTGTGGGAATTGCATCCAAACATGGGAAGACATGAAGAACATATTCTTGAAGAAGTACCAAGACTATTGCAAGGACAATGAAGATATTTTCGATATGATACAAGGGGAAGATGAAAGCTTGGAGGACTTTGTAGATCGATTTCAATACAACCTTCAAAAATCAAAGCATAAGTATTTGGAAAAAGAGATCTTAAAAACACTCATTCTTAAAGGAATCAAAGATTAATTTTTAGAACTCTTAAATCTGATAAGAAAAGATGATGTTTTTCATTGTGATGTTTGTGAATTGTGCATAAGGTATTCAAGAGGACTCTCCAAGGCTGGTAAGAATTCTAGAGATGGTTGTTTTTTCTTTTCCAAATATGCTACAAGAACAAGAGACATAAGAGCTGAAATCAATGATTTATTCATAATTAGATGTTTTGCAGGTTCAAAAAAATCAAGAAATTGAAGAAGTGCTTTTCCCTCATTGCCCAAAGGAGCATCTCATAGATACTCATTCTTCCTTATCTAGGATGGAAGTATCATATCAAAGAGATGAGGAAGCTGCAAAAAGGTAAAAACCATGGAAATCATGGCCTACAGGTATGGTTCAAACCACTTTCTCTCCACTCTCTTACTTGCATAATCCATTATGGAATACTAATGTGTTAGGGCAACCATGTCAATATAACCATCAATCTTGTCTACAAATTTCGCATGGTTCACCTCATGATTGCATGACTACTCTCCTACATCTTGTAGCACAAACACATCTTCCATATTCTCCACCAGCTCTTCCACAACAACCTGCTTACATATCAAAATCATCCACTCAACCAAATCATCTACATCATCAAAATGCTTCATCCCGTACACAATTTCCTGCTCAACTCATTCCACACCCTCACCATAATAAACCAGTACAACATGCTTACAGTATTGAATTGAAAATTTTACCCACCCTTCCCACCCATTCTATCTCACATGCACCATTAGAGAAAACTTACAATGAGATTCAAAATGTTTCAAATTCAAAAATTGTAGAAGTTATGGAAAAAATGAGGCTTCTTTTAGTTTGCATCTACAAGCCATTTTAAAAGCTCAAGAACTTAATGATATGATGGATATGGGAAATCAAGAAAGTAAAGGATATATTGAAGATTGGTTTTACTCCATCACTCATTTGCAGCATCACTCCATACTTCAACAATTTTTGACACCATCTTTTCAAGGGAAGTTGGCTTCTCATACCTTAATATTCATTAATATGCATTTTTCAAATTTGGGTATGTACATACATGAAGCCCTATTTCGAAAATGGTTCCATTGGAAGTACTCTTATACATAATCATATTCATTTTTTTGAATCAGAGTAGGTTAGTGTAACAAAAATAAAAAAAATAAAATAAGGACATAAATAAATGCATTTTGTTTTTTGTAAAAATAGTTGTTTTTGTTGCAACATGTTGTCGAAATCAACATCGGTGATAATTTTTTTTTTTTTTAATTCATTTGCGTATGTAGATGAATTATAATGGTGTTGAAACCTAATCCTCTGTGATTGGGTGAATTTGGAATGTGAACAGTTATCAAGAAGATGAACTGAGAAGTCACATTCTTTGTATATAACAATAGCTACCTAATGAAATAAATTGTATAAGTTTTTTGCCAAACTGGAGTTACTCCTAGCCTGACATGGTATCAGAGCCAGCTCCTTGTTTTAGCTATTATGCTCCCGTAACTCCTATGTCCTGGCCTCAGCCTCAGCCTCTGCCTTATTCCCCTCTTTCCTGAAATAACCTGCTTCTTCCATATTCATTTCCAACACTACGCATCTGTCCATACTGTCCAGACAGAAGCGTTGTACCATTCATGTTTTAGCACTGATGACTGAGTGGTGTATGTTGAAGGAATCTACGTTGAATAGCGCTGGTTCATGGTATGGTAAAATACCTCGTGCCTCCTTGTAACGACCTTCTTTGCTCAAGGTTTAACAATAGCATTGGCTTGAGTTTTGACATGACGCTGTAGCCACCCTCTGTACCATTCCAAATACCGCAGCATTATTTGCTGTAGCAACTTTTAATCCAAGCTCAGTCTGAGTCTTGACGCAAATTCATAAACATTCGGGAATTCCATGGTTGGAATTGAAATATCGAAAGAATACGTAAGGGAATGCAGTGCAAATTAGCCAGCTGAACATGCATTATAGAAATTTACAGAAGAAAGTTCCTTCCTGTAAGCTCAGTGAAAATCGCCGGAAATACTTCTAGCATAATTGCCACATAGTCTTGGGGAGTTTCATTTACAAACCCTGACAGAAGATAAAATGCTCGAAATCTTCTACGTGAGGTATCTTCCAGACGCCTTAGAAGGGCTACACGAAGTTCCATGAGTCTCAATTGCTCTTCCTCTTCCATGATACACTCCTTTTTTTAAACACTGGAATTTTAAAGTGGTATACGAGTAGTATACGTTTGAATACACTACTCTTAAACATCTGGTATGCGCAGGAGTTTTCCAAGTGTTTTTTTACACTGCTTATGTTTTTCTTTTACATATGTTGTCCAAGAGTTTTTTAATGCCGTCTAGTCTTGCGTTCATGCTATGCCCGTCCAGTTTTTTGGATTTGCGTTCATGGTATCCAAACTGCTTTTGAACTACGTATTGAACTATCTATATCTAATATCTATATCTAATATATATATACGGTGATATATATTGGTAGCATGGTTATATGCAGTGATATATGTGTGGATTTGAATGGTATTTGAAACTATTCAATAATATTGAACAACGATGTCGTATTGACTGTATTATCAATGATATCAACGCTATATCAACGATGTATTAACACTGTCCTATTAAATGGTATTTAGTATTTAACATCATAAGTGTTGTGTGTCGTGGATTATATGGTATTGAACTGCATTTTTTGCAAAAAGAGGAGAGAGACTTCTTATTCCTGAATTTCTCTGGTCGATGTTGCTGCACATATAATGGTTTTAATGCTATCCTATTGCTCTATGATATGTATTGAATGATATATATATATATATATATA
>APFE030326301.1:1436-12313 GCA_000404065.3 Pinus taeda | reverse complement strand
AAGTGTCAAGTTATAAACATTAGAAAGAGGGTTTGAGGGGAAATTAATTTAAATCAAGCCTATAAAGCCCCTCTCTCCCTCCATTTGATCATCATTTGCCTTAAAGCAATAGTGAAAAGCGATTTGGAGAAAAAATTAGGCGAAATTGCATACATGACCTGCATGCGACCCGTCCATACCTATGCGCGACCTGTTGGGTGGGCGCGACTCGTCAAGGGGGTCCCAACAATTGGAAAACAACACGGGCGCGACGTGTTGGGCGCGCGCGACCCGTCCAGACCTGCACGCGACCCGTCGGGAATTCACCTACAACAAATTGCTTACAAACTTCAAAAAGACCCCAAATCTCCTCAAGTTTGTAGGTAGTCCTTTAATCATTAATGTTTTTTGCTTGCTAAAGCAAAATAATCATGGAAAATGTGCATAAATGCCATCAAGTTGAAATGGGAAATTCATGTGTATTTAGCTTAAAAATGTCAAAGGCAGGGTTTTGTTTTTCTGTTTTCAAGGTCATCCTTTTCACCCCCACATTTTCCCCACATCCCTTTACCACCTCCCATATCATTTCTACCTAATCTCCCTACCAAAAATACCAAAAGCCCTAAAACACCACCCCTATCCCTAAAATTCAATAACATAACCCCATGTTATGATTTCTTCCCTAAATTCCCTTTGTTCCCTCAAAAGGTCCCTTCCCTAACATCTCCCTTGTGTTATTTGTCCCCTTGAAGCAGCATTTCAACAGTTAAAACAGCAGGTCATTTGAGTAGAAGCAGCAGTACATTTCAACCACTTTGCTCTTGAAACCATGTCAGAAACTGAAACCGACTATGAGCAAAGTGATGACCGTGAGTCAACACCAGAGGTTGAGGTACAAAGGAGGAGGGGTGGTAAGGGTGGTCACCATGTGAGAGAGGAGCCCACATCTTTGACCTATTTGCAGGCTTGTCCACTTGCAGTCACATGTTTCCGTTATCAATCATGTTATGAATTTTGCGAGAGGATTTCTCAAATTCAGCATCACAGGGAATTGGTCCGCTTGTTTGTTTTGCATTTGCATGACGGGCATGTAAATCTTGCAGGGGTGGATTTTACATTGACACCTGAGATGGTTTCTCAAGCAACGGGGATACCTAATGTTGGAGAAGAGTGGAACAAGTGCAAAATATTGGACAGATTTCAGTATGAGCCTTACATTAAACCTGAATATATGAGGCACATGACTGGTGTATTTCCTTTTAGATTTTTGAAGGATGAGTATGTTCCCTTGATGAGGCTCATCATGCGCTATTTCACCTGTGAGGGAAGATTTTCACGTTTGTTTTCATACCATATTCGCTTGTTGATGCATTTCACACGGGTACAGATGATGAACATACCATTTTTCATGTGCCGAAATATTGAGAAGATGGTGCCATTGGTGCATAGAAAGAGTCCAACACAGCAACATAGGAGCATTTACTATTATGCTTTGATCAAGATTGTGGTCATGCATCAGTTGGCCCAGCAGGGTATCCCATGGGAGGATTTCATCTCTCGAGATTTCTTCACAGCGTCACCACCACCCCCTGAGTTTGTTCATGAGGAGGGAGGACCTTCACAGCAGCATGATATCCCCAAAGGTAGACATGTCAGCTCTCCTCTGTTGGTCACATATCAGAGAGGCCACAGGGCCTTATTTGCATAAGCTCGGCGAGTATTATCTCCACATCAGGTGGAAGGGGTATCGCCTTCTTCATCAACACCGCGAGTGTTATCTCCACATCAGGTGGAAGGGGCCTCGTTTCCGATAGTAGCACAGGTATCGGAGAGGGGCAAGCAGCCCATGATTGAGGAAGGATTGTTAGGTGATCCAGATATTGACATCATTGATATTGACGCCTGTTCTCCTAGCTCAGAGCTTAAGGAGATCATCCGAGAGCAAAGGACCGAGAATGAGTCGCTGCACAAGAAATTGCAGATGGCAAAATGGGTAATCTCTATATACATGTCAGTTCTACATTTCTCCTAATCAGAGTTGATCAGAATTGCCACCTTATTGAGCATTTTATTCCTCATTCTGTGCCATATTCTTTCCTACGCTCTCTGCGCTCTCTACCATAACCGTTGTCTACCATTAGCTTCCACCCCTTGTCTATCAGGTCCGCTACTTACATGCACTAAGCGGTTTCAACAAATTATCTCTCTGCCATTCTGAATCTGCTCAGTCTTAATAATATGCTCTCTGCGTGATAATATGGGTAACGCTTGGTATTCCCATCAAATACCTACTCCTACAGTGCTGTCAGCGTTCCATTACCTGCGTTCCTATAGAGCTGCCAGCGTTTCGGTGTAGCGTGAGGTTTGACAACGAAAGTCTAGTATTACACTGCCCCTAGGCCCCAGGCCTGTCTGTCAGCTTGAATAATTAAATTCCGTGTTAATGATAATGGTAGCTATTCGTTGAATAATGAGCTGTTCGTTGGGACTGTGCTTGGCGCCATTGTTGTGGCTAGAACATTGAAATGCATCAAATTGTGTGTGCGTTAGTTGAAGTATTGATTAGTGATATTGCATCAAATTTATATGTCAATGCTGGCAAGCTCAACACTATCATACACTAATTCTTTTTATTTTTCAAGTTTTCATTATTGCATAAATAAGCGTTACTCTCCCTATGCTCAAGCTGCCTGTGATTCCTCACAATACCATTTGCTCTGCAAGCCTCAAGAACGGTGTTATTCTAATCAAGGACAATCGGGAGAGGAGGTCCCTCTGGATAAGGTTTGTTGAAATGGAGGAGCGATACCGCATAGAAGATATCCTCGTCGGGAGTAATAGCAGATGTGAGAGGATCCCACAAGGTTCTGTTGACAGGATACATGAGCATTAATCAATCCACTCCTTTTATGAGTATCTTTTTGAAGATCTTGGAATCAAATTCTACCATTTTTGCTCTTAGGCATGAAGATATTGAGCCACGCTTGAGGCACATACCAGATACCGTTCTCTCGCTCTGCTATTTCTTGTAGGTGTACATGATAGAGAAAATAGAAGTATGAAAGGTCAGTGTTGAATTGTAAGCCCTTAATGAAGCCAAGCT
The DNA here is from genome assembly GCA_000404065.3 of Pinus taeda. Classification (NCBI taxonomy): domain Eukaryota; kingdom Viridiplantae; phylum Streptophyta; class Pinopsida; order Pinales; family Pinaceae; genus Pinus; species Pinus taeda. Next base: position 9,231 of record APFE030326301.1, on the reverse strand, counting down.
TCGAAAGAAAGGATTCAATTATCTTATCGATGTCCATTCCAGGGTTGTAGTAGCGGGCAACTTCAACAACGTACAACAGCAGGCCGGTTGTGGATGGAATGAGAGATGTATCAAAGGATTGATTGGGCAGAAAAGGTATGGAAGGTCAGCCATTGACTGAATCATTCGTGCACCAAAATAGAGTTCAGGCTGCTTCTGTTCACTGCACATTATGATATCCCTATTATCACATTAAATTCTGGTAGAAGAATTGGGATCGATAGATTCCACGTTTATGATGACTCTAAAGCATCAATTGATTGGATTAACAAGAAATCCAAAATTTACCCTCCACTTTTAAGTAACTGGATGCGTCAGATTAAATTTCTTCAAGCTGGATTTCCAGAAATACATTTTTCTCACATTTGCGGGTCAAAGAATTCAGTGGAAGATAATATTTATAAACAGGGTCTACTTTGTAATATGGGTATAATGCATTTTCAAGTTTTGTTTTGGGATTCAGTGCAAAGCTCTAGCACTTTTTCATTTTTCTGAATTTCAGGCACCATTCTCCAGAACAACTGTGGAGAACTTTTGAATATATTGAAAATATCAGCGTGGACTTTGCATTTGAATTAGATTTCATTTTAATAGCTGAGTGTTAAAAGAAAAGAAAGAACTGATTCGTAGAATTACTCCCTGGTGTGCTGGTGCACTGCCCCTTGTGTATAATCTATAGTAAAAAAAAAAAAAAAAAAAAAAAAGTGGTATATTTGTGTAGTTTGATCGAGGAGTCAAATGGTATGAAAGTGTTATTCGGTAAAATTTTATGAAAATTTTGGTTTTCCTTTCTTGGAGACTGTGGATGTTGGTGGAATATTGATCACTAGTGGAAGACTGAACGACTCTGCATTGAATATGCATGTGTGAATCGACTCTGTTACAGTGAATTGCGTTGAACATTGATGTAGCAGGGGATAAGATTAATTGTTTAAGGGCAAAAATTGTGTCTTATCTGCTTGACATTCCAGGTTCCAACAGAGCAAGCCACAAACGTCCTACAGTGTCCACACTCCTTCAGTGAACGAGCTAAATTTCTCCATGTGTGTTTATATCGACAGAGAATCGCTGCTTGCACCAGAAGAGAGAAGAGCAAAGTTCGAATTGTTGCATGAGCAGAAGAGAAAAGGAGAAAAAAACGTGGGAGGTGTGAACGTGAGCACTGGTGCGGTGAGCTTCTACTGTTGTTTACGCGATCTGAGGGCACTGTGAATTCTGGAGATTGCTAGAGCCATCACAAAATAAGGAGAATAATTATCGCAGAGCCAACACCGTGAGTAAAGAAGCCAATGATTCCTGTTATTTATAGCCACAATCTATAAAAGTACCGTGATTCAGCGCCATCCATTTGCTGTTGAAGATTTAAAGTTAATTTGTTTACAAATTCAATCTTACTGCCAAGCAACTCGGGCTCATTTTTGAGATAACCGGTGAAAAGAAATAATGTAGTGCTGTGTAAATAAACCTGTGAGTGAGTGACTGCCTTTATTTTTTGCTTTGTTCAAAATTCAGTTTGTGCTGGTGACTATATGCAATAGCTCTGTAAAAGAAAAAATAAAAAAGAAAAAAAAAACATTTTCCATTTTATAAAATACTGGAGTAATTTCGGTGGTCAAGACTATTATATGCTAAAGGAGTGATATATGGATTTCATGGGAGATGATGGTGATGTTGTGTGTTTTGGTTATTTGCGATGAGATGAGTTATTGGTTATTGTACGCTGATCCAACCTATATGCTAGTATAATATTGGTACTTCATATATGATGAGAAGCGTTGAAGCTAGTACATTGAAGTCTTGCTTTGTGGAGCACCCTTTATTTGATTTTGGGATTGCATTCAATAATATAAATTATTGGAAAATGGTTGATGAAGTGTTGGAACTACTAAACAATTTAATACATTCTACTATTGACAACACAATCATGATTGATAAAGTCATTCTTAGAAATATTCAAACCTGTTTGCAAAATGCACAAGAACAGATTGATTTTTTACAGCTCGAATCTCAACTACAACAAGAAGAACTAAAACAGAGGAGTCATTCTGAACATGTTTCTGTTTAGAACATTGAGACAACAACCCATAAATAGCAAGTCAATAATGTTATAGCTCATTCAGATAAAGTAACAAGGTTACATGTAGATGCAGAGGTTCAACCTACACTTCCCAAGCCAATCATCAGACCTTGGGAAGAGCTTGTCCACAACAAGCACTTAACTGGTCTTGGATATGACAAGGAAGTGTCCTTTCATATTCTAGACTACTCCAAATCAATCCAATTTCAAAGCGTTGGATTTCTTCACGATGTTTCATCTTCACCTGCTCTTCATGATAGTTCACCTTCAGTTGTTTCAGATTTTGGTTCTCTTCCATAGCAGCCACAACAGATTGTGAAATGCCAACACTGTGACTGAGTTGGCCATTTGAAAGATCACTGTTTTGATCTTCATCCATGTAAGCACTGTCATAAAACCACCCATTCTTCACACAGATGCTTCAAAAACAAACGTCTTGCAAGAACAAAGATTCACCTTGGATGGATCACTTCTTGGCAATGGGCATCAACAACCAAGAAGATATTCCAATCACATGTCAGAACTTGTTCCAGAGTATTGAACAGTCTTGCAGTTGAGTTTTTCCATCATCTCAACCTTGTATCTGACAGGGGGGGAAATGATGGTCATCTACAAGCTTTTCAAGCCACATCAAGTGAGCCTGAGCCACAACCTGCCACACTAGTTTCAGAGTTGTAGCCAGAGACCAAAGATGCCCCTGAGCATGCCTTCAGTTGGTAATCTAGGACACTTCCTCTAGCAGAAGATTTCAACTTCTTGCCAGTTTCGGAAGAATTCCAGGAACAAAATTGGGGACACTTCCTCTAGCAGAAGACTTCAGCTTCTTGCCAGTTTTGGAAGAGTTCCAGGAATTGCAATAAGCATTCCAGAGTTGTTGGTCATCCTTAAACCATCACAGGTTGAGACTTCCATTTTTCAGGTTGAAGTTCTCCCTATTATGTGGGGTGAGATCTCCCTGTATTGGTTGAAGGTTTCCCTCTTCAAAACAATAGGAGCACTTCCTCTAGTAGAAGACTTCAGCTTCTTACCAGTTTTGGAAGAGTTCTGGGAACTGCACTAAACGTTCCAATGTTGGTGGTCATCCTTAAACCACTACCCTTTATACCAACATTTCAGAGAGCACATTCAGCCTAGTGCTGCCATGCATTTTTGCACATTTTGTATTACAACTGTCTTCTTGGACTCATACATAACCCTTCGGATTAAGGGGGGGAATGTTGGACACCTAATCCTCAATGGGTTAGTGTGGAAGCCGAATAGACAAAAGGAAGTCCAAGAGACCTTGGGATGTGGAACCCAATGGTAAAACTATGTACTATAAATGTATATCAGTTGTTAATAAAAATGCACTCTCATGTTTTATCCTTCATATTTTATTGCTGCCCATGTGTGTTTAACAATATCCATCTACGCATACATCTCATTTAATGCCTCAACTTCCGAGTCAGTCTACTCCACCGTTGCCTTTACCTCCACCTTTTCGACCTCCTCAGTTGTCTGCTCAACCTATGCCCAATCCTAGCAATAATAAAGCAGTGCAAATGATCTATGTAACAAACCAACCTTTACCATTCGAGTACCAGTCTATTCCAGTTGGGGTTCATGATATTCAATTAAGATCGAGAAGGACTGTAACATCAAAGAATCAAAAGCAACCTATAGTGATTGTTGAAGAGAAAGGAGAAGAGGAAACTCTTAACATTCTCCAAAAGCTGTCACTACATAGCCCTTACCCTCTGAATCCTTGCCATCTTCTTCCAACTGGCCTCCCTTCCCAGAGAGGCTAGTAATAGAAAGAAGTGAGCCTATTTCTGAGACTAGCTTGGCATCAGAGCTTCAAAATATTTTTGTTAAGATACCTTTGCTTCAAGCCATCAAAGAGATTGCCATTTGTACCAAGATTATTAGGGAACTTTGTCTCAAGAAACCTGGTAGGAAGAGATTGGAACCCCAAACCATTCAATTTGTTGGTAGGGCAGTAGAGTTGACGACCAGATGTGTGTCTATGGAAAAATATACTGATCCCGGAAACCCTGTTGTCTCAGTTCAGATTGGTAATGTCCTTGTCTCTAATGTTCTTATAGACCTAGGGGCAGCCATTAATGTCATGACTAAGAAAACCATGGATCAACTTCGGTTATCTCATCTTCGCCCTACTCCCATTGTGCTTGAATTAGCGGATATATCTAAAATTAAGCCAGAAGGAGTATTGGATGATGTGATCATCTCATTAGATTCTTGGGAATATCCTGCTGATTTCATTATGCTTCAGCCAAAGAATATAGTAGGAGGACATCCCTTGATCTTGGGTCAACCATGGCTTGCTATGGCTGATGCATATGTTGGATGTCGTTCCGGTGATATGTATATTTCGCATGGAGATTCCAGGAAGAAAGTTACCTTATACCCCCCTGCCAGATCCATTCAGGACCTTCGAGATACTTTATGGTTGGATCAAAGCAGTGATGAGGAGACTTAGCCCATTTCCCTTATCCATCATTATACCGGGTCTTCACAAGAATATGCGATTCAAGATTTCCTGAATAATCTAGACATTATGCCTAATTTTGAGCTATTGAGCCAGATTTTCAGCCTAGATTTTCAAGATAATCATGATTCTCATTCTTCTGTATCACTACATTTGATCACTCCCTTGAGTACTCCTGAGCCTGATACTACTCTTGTTGAGATTAGCCATGGTAAATCCTTGCATGTTAGTTCAAATTTGGACTCATCTCATCAGGAGCAGCTTGTGAATTTGTTGCAAAACCATCTTAATGCCTTTGCAAGGGGCTATGAAGATATGAAGGGTATTCCTCCTGAAACTTGTACACATCATATCTATATTCAGGAAGGAACCCGACCTGTCTGACAACAACAAAGGTGAATGAATCCATCTCTAAGAGATATTGTGAAGGAAGAAGTACAAAAACTCTTGGATGCCGGTTTTATCTATCTTATTTCCAACAGTCAATGGGTCTCTCCAATAGTTCTAGTACCTAAGAAAGACAGAAGATGGTGTATTTGTATTGATTATCGAGAATTAAACAAAGCCACTCTCAAATATTATTTCCCTCTCCCTTTCATTGACCAGGTGCTTGATACCCTTGCAGGAAAGAAATATTTTTCCTTTTTGGATGGCTTCAGTGGCTATAACCAGATACAGATTGCACCCGAAGATTAGGATAAAACTACTTTTACATGTCCATGGGGTACATTTGCTTATAAAGTGCTTCCCTTTGGTTTATGTAATGCCCTGACTACCTTTCAAAGGGCAAGCCTGACCATTTTTGCTAATCTAGAATTTGTAGAAATTTATATGGATGACTTTTCTGTGTTTGGTGATTCTTTTCAGGAAGCTCTCAAAAATCTGGAGAAAGTACTTCTTCGTTTTCAGGAAGCCCATCTTGCCTTGAGTGACAAGAAATGTAGATTAATGTGTAAAGCGAGAGTGGTACTTGGCCATTTTATTTCTAGTAAAGGTATCCAGGTTGATCCAGCAAAGATTGAAATCATTCTGCATCTTCCTGCACCTAAAAATCAAAGGGAAGTAAGAGGTTTTTAGGACATGCTGGTTAATATAGGAGATTCATTGAAATTTTTTCTAAGATAGCTGCCCCTCTTTTCCAACTTTTAGCTAAGGATAGTGAATTTTCTTGAACCACATCTTGCCAACAGTCTTTTGAAACATTAAAGCAAAAGTTAGTACATACACTGGTTTTGAGAGGTCCTAACTGGTCCCTGCCTTTTCACATTTCCTCTGATGCTTCAGATTTGGCTACTGGCGTAGCTTTAGGACAAGAGGAAAATAAAAATCCGATGCTATTTATTACATTAGTAAGAATTTGTCTTCCGCTGAATTAAATTATACACATCCTGCAGATGAACCACCGTTGCTGGTTTGAAACGTTGGATTAAAAAGAAACCTATTGCGATGTATCCGGAAGATAATCTACATAATTTGTCTTCCGCTGAATTAAATTATACAGTTACAGAGAAATAGTTTTTAGCTGTAATTTTTGCAATTAATAAGTTCAGGCACTATATTACTGGATATGAAGTATTTGTACATATTGATCATTCTGCGATTAAATATTTGATGAACAAACCATTAACTAGCAGTAGAGTGACTAGGTGGTTACTATTGTTGCAGGAAATTAATATTACTATTGTTGATAGACCAAGAAAATCTAATGTTGTAGCAGATTTTCTTTCTAGATTAGATAATCCTGGTGAAGCAACTCCTGTTAATGATGATTTTCCGGATGAACATCTTTTTGCTATGTCAACAGATTCTCCGTGGTTTGCTGACATTGCTAATTAGTTGGTTATTGGGAAAACACCACCCCACTTGTCCGCTAGTGAAAAGTAGAATATTATTAAGAAAACTGTTGCATACTCCTAGATTCAAGGAGATCTCTTTTACACTGGTCCTGATATGATTATCCATAGGTGTGTAAAAGAGGAGGAAGTGTTTGAAATATTGAAATCTGTTCACGATTAACCTCGTGAAGGCCACTTCGTTGATAAGCGAACTGCATATAAAGTATTGCGTGTTGGTTACTTTTGGCCTTCCTTGTTTAAGGATGCCAAACAGTATGTCAGGCGATGTGATAGTTGTCAACGAATGGGCCAGCCTAATCAAACCAATGAAATGCCTTTATGCCCCCAAGTTATGATCGAGCCGTTTGAAAAATGGGCTATTGATTTTATTGGGCCAATAAATCCAACGTCATTAAGTAAAAAACATATTTTGGTTTGTATAGATTTTGTTACAAAATGGGTAGAATCTAAAGCTGTTTCCTTTGCTACAGAAAAATTTGTGGTTGATTTTCTTTTTACTGAAATCTTTACTAGATTTGGTGTGCCTAGAGAAATTGTTTCTAACAATGGTCCGCAGTTTATTTCTAATCTGGTACAGGGTGTGATGGAGCAATACAATATCCGACACAGGAAGTCCACGCCATATCACCCGCAAGCAAATGGCTAGGTGGAATCCACAAACAAAGTGATCGAGTCCATTCTTACAAAGACAATAAATATGCATCGGAAAGACTGGGCTGAAATATTACTAGAAGCTTTGTGGGCATACAGAACCACTTGGAGAAATAGCATGGGACATACACCATATGAGCTGGTATATGGAAAAAAGGTTCTGTTACCAATTGAATTCCAGATCAAAACTTTCAGAACTGTAGTTCAGTTAGGACTAGATCTCTCCGAGGCACAACAATAACGTATTCTCCAATTAAATGAGTTAGATGAATTTCGTAGGGATGATGTTCAACAGAACATACTAATTGAACATCAACGCAAAAGGTGGCATGAAAAGTCTATTCAGAAAAAGCAATTCCAACCAGTTGATTGGGTGCTCCTTTATGATTCTAGATTTAAAATTTTTAAAGGGAAATTCCATACACGTTGAATGGGACCTTATGAAGTGATCTGTGTATTCGAGAATGGAGCAGTAGAAGTTAAAACTATTGATGGACAAAATTCAGTATTCTTGGTAAATGGACATAGATTAAAGAAGTATTTTCATCCACTTGCCAGGAAATATTTTACACAGCAAGTCCAACAACAATTTGGGACGGTAGTGGTGAATGGTAATACCAACCTTTTGAAAACATGAATTCTTCTTCTTCTTAAAAAAGAATACAAAAAAAAGAAAAAAAAAAA
>APFE030326299.1:0-17189 GCA_000404065.3 Pinus taeda | reverse complement strand
TTTTTTTTTTCCAAAAGAAATATATGATTTTTTTGAGGAAGATAATTGAGCAACAAAAAGAGGGGTTTTGTATGTGAATATCTCACAAAATTGCAGCACCAAAACACAAATTTTACAACACTTTACTCTACTAATTGATTATGAAAGCTTTCATGATACCTTGATTGCATGCATATGTTTCCTCAATGTTGCCACGAAACCACGTAGGCACCCCAATTTCCCATTTTTATATTTTCTTGTATCAACCAATTTAACTAACTTTTTTTATTATACTTCATCCACCATTAGTAAATTATAGCATGCTTGATTTAGTCATTGGCATTTAATTCACTTATCTTCAATTTACACCCCTCATTAATGTACTTGTCTGCTTTGTTGAAGTCTCTTAGCACATGGAAATATGCTTTAGATGAGATATTTTTGCAATTTTCCCGATTCTTTTCATGATGTTTTCCATAGATTTCTCTTTTGGGAGGAATCCTTTTGACTAGATGATGCAGGATTTGGAGAGAATCTCCCATAACCATAAGAGTGTCTACCTAATTCTCTTTACCTAACAAAAGGCCATGGTAAAGACCATATATCTCTGATTAATTATTTGTCTATGACTACCTAAACACTTTGTCCTCCTTGGGGTCATAGAGTATTCATACCGCTCTTGCAACCCCTGGGTTCCGTTTGGATGCCCCATAAAAATAGAGAACCCATATTTGTTGCAATCTTTTCCATGCTCTTACTTATACCTCTATCCGTCTTAACTTCCATATTTTATCTATTTCAAGCTTGCTTCATCTTATGTTTTGGGAAAAGTTCTCCAAAACTATAAACTTTCTAAGCCAATCCCATTCCATTTGGTCTAAGGTTTGTTGAGAAGAGTTCTAGCCTATATTTTGAGCTCCAAACTCAACACACAATGCAATTGCTTTCATTAATGTGCTATGGGGAGGAGTATTCGTGTTATTAAAGATTTCATTATTCCTTGTTAACCATACTTTCCAACATATAAATTTTGAGAGAGCTACCCAATAATTTTTGAAGATATGTTTCTTCAAAAAGCTTATAGAATAATTTTTGGTCTATGAAAAGAAGAATTATTAAAAATTAGGTTGTCATTCCACCATACAAAAGGGTAAGGCAATTGCTTCCATCCAAAGCTCTCTTGGCCTGAATCTTGAAAAAAAACAGGGCTTAATTCTTTTGGAATCAACAAAGGAAGAGTTAATTTAAGGCCCTATGCAATTATTCTAAAAGTGTAAACCACCATTCTGAAAAAAAAAATTAAGTCTTATTATCTCCAAAAACTAATGTTTGAAGTGGGTAAAAAACCTCTTTGGTCTTGGTGCTTTGTCTAAGTTGAAAGGAGAATACTTGTTGATAGATTTCCTCTTAAGTGGGACCTTTTATCAAAGCAAGGTTATCCTCCTAAGATAAAGATTCCAAAATTTTTTCCAACATCGATAATCATGCTTCAAAGATACGTAGTGCTTTGGTGTTGTACAAATCACTAAAGTGATAGGCCACCCTCTCCTTGAGTTCATCAAAGTTTAAGATTTTAGTTTCTCCTTTTGTTATCTCTTTGATGTTATTTTTCCAGACAAAGTTCTTTGCTTGTTTATGAAAATATTTTGTATTTATATATCCTTCCTTTAACTAAATACTCTGGGACCTACTGTTTTATGTTAATTATCAAATTCTTCCCTTTCTTCGTTAGGAAATTCATTTGTCATAGGCCCATCGTCTTTATTGGATTGTATAATTTCCATTCTCTTTTCATGTGCCTGTATCTCTCATTGTCTCTCTATCTATTGTTCTTGAGCTTGTTTTTTTAATGTGACTTTTAATCACTTCATCTTTTGTTCCCAAGTCGTCACTCAGTTTCCCATGATCCATTCACTCCAGAGTTTCTTTACCAGATCGCTAAAACCTGTTTTACGTTCCCATATTGGATGATAACATAAACGAAGGGGCCTAAAATCAATATTTTCACTGATTTCAAGAAAAAATGTTGTGTGATCTGAAATATTTCAAGAAAGGATTAAAAAATAGACCAATATATTTTGAGACAAGAGTGAGTGTGCTATTGGGAATCTACATAAACGAGTAGCAATATAACATAATCCATATTTGTTTTTTCTCTAAGTAAATTTGTTGGAGGAAGGTTTTATTTCCAAAAAAAATAAATTCTTGATGAGATCTTCCAAATTTCTTGAAGCTAATCTCTAACTTGAGATCTCCTTTTCTTTTCTCATTGATGTAAAGTTGTATTAAAATATCCTCCAAAGATGTAATCAAAGAAAAAAATGGAATCTCCAAGAGTCAACAAAGCATCCCAACTTTCTTGTTTTTCTTGAAAATGTACTGACATATAGATATTAACAAAACATCATACCTTATTTGAGGGGATATGAAGAAATTTGATAGCCAATTAGTGGGTGGACGACCAATGATCAAGCAACCTGAGTGATGATTTAGCCCAAAGGGTGGACACACTGCCTGTTTCTCCTCTTGAACTAACAAAATAATACCATTTCCATTCCAAATCTTATGTTGTTTTTGAAGGATATCTTGATCCCCAATTTTTGTATCCTAGAGTAGGAGAAATAAGGGTCATTCTTTCTTGATTAATGACTTCAAATTCTCCAATATATTTTCTAACCCTAATCCCCTGTAACTCTAGAAGAGAACCCTCATTAATCACTTCTTGTATGAGTTTCCCCTTGCTAAGAGGTAGAGTTTCCTCCTATTTTGGTGTTCCTCTACCCTTTGAGTTTTGGATCTAGAATCGTTTGAGTGCCCATTTCCTTACCTTTCTCCATTTTCTCCAATCTCACCTCTCTATTAGTCCATCAACCTGCCTTTCATTGGAGCCTCTCTAGATGTTTTTCCTTCTCTACCTATGATTATACTCTATAACTTGGAAAAGATTGCCCCATCATAGTGTTTTTAGTGGGGAAGAATTATTCATCCCCCGTAGAAGACTCCACGATCTGTTGTGCTGGCATCAAATCTTCTTCTAATGATGGCATATTTTCATCAATTCTTTTTGTAACTAGATCTGATACCGAGTGTTGATCTTTCTCTTAAAAGGAGGGGTTATTTCATGGAATTTTCTCTTCATTCACCATATTTAATGCCTCATACCTACTAGTATTCTTGTTCTTCCTGCCACACCTATTTTAAATTGGTGGGTGTCATGGGGGTGGTAGCCCACCACCCCTATTATTTGGTTTTTATAACCAAATTGTTTTTTTTTCAATTTTGTCAAAAATAAGGGTAATTAGAAAAATTAAACATCCTACAAATTCACACGTCCTAGTGGCCAAATTTCGTGCATTAGATCTCAGTGAGTTTGTCGCCTCATTAAACTTGGCCACTTGGCCAAGTATGACCAAAACTTTGAACATCAATAACTTGACCATACGAACTCAGATTCGAGTGTCGTTCACATCGTCGGAATCAGGGCGACGAGCACTACCATCTGGTCATAGTTTGGGAGCATTCTGACCACTTTTATTTTTGAGCTATTATGACCCTTCTGAGTGTCTCTGGAGTCACCTAGGTCTAATATCAAAGCACCCATTTCATAGCTCACCAATGTTCGTCTCCTAGATTTTCCATGAACCTGATGACAACTCCAACTACATGTGAAATGTCAGGCCTTGTAGATACTATCGCATACATTAAGTTTCCTACCGCATTTGCATATGGTACATGAGACATATACTTCTTTTCTTCATTATTTCTAGGACTCAAAACCGAATAAAGCTTAAAATGGGAAGATAATGGAACATTAACATGTTTCACATTGTTCATACCAAATTTTTCAAGTACTCTCTCCACATACTTCTGCTATGATAACCAGAGCTTTCCATTTTTCTGTCTCTATGTATCTCCATGCCCAAGATATGTTTTGTCGCTCCAGTATCCTTCATATCAAACGTCCTAGAGAGATGAGCCTTTAACACGTTGATCTATTTCATTCCTTTTCTTGCAATAAGCATTTCATCAACATACAAGATCAAGATATCGAATATGCCATTGAAAATTTTGAAGTATACACAACGATCATACTCACTTCTAGTAAATTTCTAGCTCACCATGAAGGAGTCAAACCTCTTGTATAACTGACTGGGACGCTGTCTCAAGTCATACAATGATTTCCTAAGCTTGAAAACTAATCTTCTGTTGTGACCTTGTACAAAACCTTCTGGTTGTTCCATATAAATCTCTTCATCCAAATCACCATGTAGAAAAGTTGTTTTAACAGCTAACTTTTCTATCTCAAGGTCAAGTAATGCAGTTACTACCAACAGAGTGCTCAACAGAAACAAGTTTTACGACTTGTGAAAAAATATCATGAAAATCAATACCTTCAACCTGAGAATAACCTTTTGCAACCAGTCTCGCCTTATACCTTTCGATACTTCCATCAACATTTCACTTCAATTTGAGAACCCATTTACAGCTGACACCACTTCTCCCTTCAGGAAGTTCTACAAGATCCCAATTTTTGTTCTTGGCTAAGGAATCCATTTCTTCATCCTTAGCCTTTTTCCACTTTTCACTATTTGCATTATCCACTGCTTCCTGATAACAAGAAGGTTCCCCATCTTCAGTAATCAATGCAATAGATGAAGCAAAATCTTCATACCTTTTGGGTGTTCAGCTTTTCCCTTGTAGACCTTCTCAGAGTGACTGGTTGTTGAACTGGTTCTTGAAATTCTACAGTTTCCTTTGCATCTTCTTCACCTTTCTCTTTAGAAGTCTCTCTTTCCTTTCGACTTTCTAGAAAGGGTTTATCCTCCAACTAAATTTGTTGATTAGACGATACCTGTTCGTATTCAAATTTTTCAACATCTAATTTTAGAAGAGAATATTCAACAAATGTTACATCTCTACTAATGACTATGTTCCACGAAGAAGGATCCCACAACCTGTATCCTTTCACCGCATAGTCATACCCAACAAAGACATAAATTTTTTCTTTTGGATCTAACTTTAAACATTGATTCTTTGGAACAAGAGCATAAGCGTCACAACCAAAAATCCTTAAATGTGAATAATCACAAGACTAACCTGACCATACTTCTTCAAGAATTTACAATTAATATAGTTGGATCCTTTGATGTTGGGTGTTCTTGCTTTGCATGTCCATGATCCGATCAATTGTGACCTATTCCATGTAATATGGATTTAAATATGTAGGTGTGAGTTGTTTTGCGATGTTTGATGTGTCTAGCAATGGTGGGAAGTATGGTCGAAGGTAGTCCACATTGAACAATAGAGCCATCCAAGTGGATCGGATATAATACCCTCTTTGAAGCTCAGAAGCGCCTCCACATCCCTTTTATTAAAAGGAATGCTTTCAACAGAATTGAATCCATCTGTTTGTTGAGAATGAGTATGGTAATGAGTAGGAATTGCTACACCCATCATCACAAACATCATCATGACGAGAAGAAGAAGATCTATTTCTCAGTCTACCACTCCAACTTCCTTCAACTTCCCACCACTCTACCACTCCAACTTCCTTCAACTTCCTTCCACTCTACCACTTCAACTTCCTACCACTCTCCCACTCCAACTTCCTACCACTCTACCACTCCAACTTCCTACCACTCTACCACTCCAACTTCCTACCACTCTACCACTCCAACTTCCTTAAGAGTTTTGTCATGTATTTATAATGACAGGAGTAGTCGTCATATAAAGACGTGTGTGTGTGCACATCAACGAAGTGATTTGAGTTGGAAAACTGTAATGATTAGAATGAGTATGGTAATGAAAAGGCATTGCTACACCCATCATTATAGAGCACACAAAGATGATGACGACGAGCAAAAGAAGATCCATTTCTCACTCTACCAAATTTAAATGGAAGGAAAATTGTAATGGAACAATCAAATTTAGGGGACGCGAAAATTGCAGTGTATTGACTTGATTCAGTGTGGCCACTGCGTGAGGACATCGGGGAATTTTTTTCAACAAAATGAAGAATTTTGTGCCATTCATGTATAAAAAAAACAAGAATATAAAGAAAATTGTACTTTAGGAACAGTGAGAGTGAAAGTGTATTGACTTGGGTCAATGGGGCCAACCGCGTAAAGAAAGTGGCTGAAAATATAGTAAAAAAAAGAGGAAAAAACAACCTCTGGACTTGACCTAAGAAAAGAGGCAACGTTGAACTGGAAATCTTTTGAAACTTCACTGAAATTTTGTTTGATTAAAAACAAAAAGATGAACCTAGTGGAGACCGGAAAATCTGGATACTATAGAAATTTTGTTTAGTAGTCTTATCTATCGATAGAAATTCAATTCTTTATTAAATAGAATTAAAATAGTGAAGACAGTAAATTCAGAGATATTCTTAAGTTAACAAGTCTGCTATTAGAATGTATTATTTTTTTAGTTTTTTTTTTTTTTTTAATTCATGGTAAATTAGTAATTTATTGGATTAATTTAGTGAATTTTGTGGTTGTCAATATAACACCAAGAGTATATTTAACAGTTCACAAGCCAGATATACCAGAAGCTTATGATTTAGACAAAGCCTAGACTCACTAGATAAAATGTTCTCAAATTTTAGGGTTTTATTTTTTCAAAGTTTTAGTATGTAATTTTTAAAGAATAAAATAAAAATAATATCTATATTGTATATGGTTTGCAACAAATACATCAAGCATTAGAAAGTTAATTCATAACAAATTTCCAATTGCTTTTTTTTTTTCCAATAAAAATTCATGATTTTCTCGAGGAGAGCAACAAATAGAAGGGTTTTGTAGGTGACTACCTTATAGAACTATTCCACCAAAACACAAATCTTACAACACTTTACCCTACTAATTGATTATAAAATCTTTCAGGATGCCTTGTTTGCATGAATTTGTTTCCTGGGGTTGCCACCAAGTCACTTGGCCCCCAAATTTTCCATTTTTATATTTTCTTGTATCTACCAATTTAACTAATTTTTTTTATAATAAACTTCATCCACCATTAGGAAATTATAACATGTTTTATTTAGCCATTAGCCTTTAATTCACTTATCTTCAATTTATACCCCTCGGTCTCTTAGGACATGTACCTGCTTCTCTCTTCAAGTCTCTTAGCATATGGAAACATGCATTGGATGGGCTAGTTTTTACAATTATACTAATTCTTTTCATGATGTTTTCCAATATTTGTCCTTCAGGAGCAAGCCTTTTGACAAGATGATGCAAGATTAGGAGAGAATCTCCCATAACCATAAGTGTGTCCACCTATTTCTCCTTGGCTAACAAAAGTCCCTAGTAAAGACCATATATCTCATATTGATTATTTGTCCATGACCAAGAACCCATGAGTACCTGAACACTTTATCCTCCTCAGGGTCATAGAGTACTTGTCCCCCACCTGCAACCCCTAGGTTTCGTTTGGATGCCCCATAAAAATAGAAAATGGGCTGAATTTGGATGCCGCATAAAAATAGAGAATTCATCCTTGTTGCAAGCTCTTCCATGCTCTTAATTCTACCTCTATCAGTCTTAACTTCCAACTTTTATTAGCCTTAACTTCCATCTTTTATCTATTTCAAGTTGGCTACATCCTATGTTTTGGGAAAAGTTGTCCAAAACTATAAACTTTATAAACCAATCCCATTCCATTTGGTTTAAGGTTTGTTGAGAAGAGTTCTAGCCTATCTTTTGAGCTCCAAACTCAACACACAATGAGATTTCTTTCATCAAAGTGCTATGTGGAGGAGTATTCATGTTATTAAAGACTGCATTATTCCTTGTTAACCATACTTTCCAACATACAAATTTTGAGAGAGCCGCCCAATCATTTTTGAAGAAATGTTTCTTCAAAAAGATTCTAGAATCATTTTTGATCTAAGAAGAGAAGAATACTTGAAAATTAGAGCGTCATTCCTTTCTAATGGAGAGTGGCGAAATTTCCTCGATCCAAACTGCTCTAGTATAATCACAATATAGAAAGGTACAAGAGGTGTTTTCTACTTGATGCAAGGAAAGAGGACACCTAGAGGGGCCATGAATGCCTCTCTTTCTTGAGTTCTCATCTATCAAAATTTGTCTATTAGAAATAAGCTATAAACAAAAGTTTACCTTTGGATTGACATTAGTTTTCCATACTTTTTTTCCAAGTGTTAAACTTTTGGGGAACTCGAGACTGGAAGAGAAGAGTCATGTATCCCTCCTTCACAAAATTGTGATGTATCCCTCCTTCAGCAAACTAAATGAGGCATGTTGAAAAATATAACTAGTTTTGGTCTTCATAATTGTCAATGTTTTCAAATCATTTTATGTTTTTTTTTTCTCGGGAGCAACTAATTCTATTAACTGAAATTCAAAATATTTTTACATGGAGTGGAGGCTACAGGGGCAAGAACCCGAGAGCCATCAACAATACAGCACTGCCCCATAACTATGAGAACCTGGGGAAAACATTGACATACAGCCAACTAAATTGGCATTACAATTAGACATAGGCTGATAGACAGAGAGAGAGACACATAAGCAAAACTGATAGCAAATATCCGGGAGGAGATCAGACACTTCGTCAGAGGGAAGCCAAAACCTGAGGTTGATACTGTCAAGCCAAACCGTGAGCAAAATGTCTGGGAATTGCCATCTGAGCATCCACCAGAGAACAAAAAGAGGCAAACCGTGACCCATGTTAATCGTCTTCCGCTGCCTCCCCATGAGTCTCCTCAGCATCGTGACACGCGTCACCAAGGCTGAGATGTTCCTTTCCATCCGTCACCTTATCGAAGTCGGCGGTTCCTGCATCTCTTTCTGCTTCAATTGGGCCACTGTCATCCAGAGGAGGGATATCAGGGGGCAGAGTATCCTTCAGACCAAGCTCAATCTCCTGCTTAATACCCTGAAATTCCTCGTCTGTGGAGCGCTCACTATTGTGAGAGGGGTTGGGCACAATGCAGGACAAAGAGGCAACTTGGTTTTCTTCTTCCGACATGAGAATGGTTATCTGAGCAGAAATCAAAGGCCAATTCAAATTGCTCTGAAACTTAAAATGGATAGTTTGAAAGGCGCTATTGGGAACAGGTTTGCGAGGAGGACTTCTGGGGGGTAGATCCTCAGGAGAGGAAGAGAGGTTGATGGGCGAATGGGCTGGGTTTGCACGATGACTAACAGAAGGCCGCTTGCCACTGCCAGGGCGGTCCCCCGAGCGAATCCGCTTCCCATGGTGCTTCATTTTACCAATCCACGGAACAGACACAGAAAAATCAAAGAAACGAGGCCTAAAACCAGGGGAATGACCCAATTGAACCAGCGGCCCGTAAGCGCAGACAGTTAAAACACGAGACGGAGACACAACACAGACAATACTGATATCACAGGTTTCAGATCACTTACCCCAAGTCACTGAACTAATCCCCCTGTGGAGAGCGCAGGTGAACTCAAAATGCTGCCAAAACAAACCCGAGCGAGCCTGAATCTTACCTCTGAAGACAGGCTCATGCTTATCCTCACACCATAACTGAAAACCGAACCTAGAACCAGAGATCTGAACGCTGGAGGTGGAATGAACGTAGGAAAACGCCATGTATATAACCATTACCAGGCAGCTTTGAAGCGCGTCCTGCATTAATGTCGCCAGCCTGCCCTGTCCTGCAGCCATAAAAACATTCCTTCTGCGAGTGATTGAGATCTGGGACTCCACGCTGCTTTGCAGGTGGCAGTACCTGGGCTCATAATTCTGCATGGAATACATTAAATGCCTGAGCGTCACCTGCATCCGGGGATGTATATCTTATGTACAAGAAAAAAAAAGAAAAAAAGAATATATTTAATATATATATATATATTATATATATATATATTATATATATATATATATATATATATATAATATATATATATATATTATAATATTTTAAGCATGGTTTCAAGCTCCATTTGGATGCCCATCTAGGTCAGCCATGTTCTTCATGATTCTAGGGTTTGTCATGTCATAATAATATTTTTCTTGAGTCAAGAGAGACATTGTCAATTTTATAATACCCTATTGAGCAAGTTGTAACATGTAAAAGATATTGCTTTTGAGTTTAGAAATTTCTATGAGCCTACAAGCACAAGTCGGTCCTAGTAGTCAACCTAAAAGAGGGTATTCAAACCCCACATATGTGTATAAATAGAAGAAACATCAACACCATTTAGCACCAATTAAATCTCTTTAAATAAAAAGTTTGATATGAAGCTAGGAACAAGGAGAAATCAAGAGAAGATGTCTAGGAAGAAAGGACAAACCAAGAAGAAGAAAGAAAGTTTGTTTTTGGGTTGTATTCTCTCACGCGTGTAAAGGTTAGCGTTTATGCAACTTTTGGAAGGCTGAAAATTGTAGGTCGAAGTTGGGGGTCAAATTTTGTAGTTGGAATCTCCTCGAAGCATAATTAATCCTTGTTGATTTGGTTGATCTCTGACCTAATTGGAAGGGATTCCTCGAGGGATGAATTGGTGCTTGGAGAATAACTCGGTCTAGGGTTTAGGGTTTGTAGTGGTTTTTCCCTAACTTGGAGCCTAATTTTTGTGTCCATTATATTTGTTGTTTTTGATCTTAATAATTCTTTGATGAGAGTATCTAATAAAGGAACATAATAAGATAACTAAAAACTCATAAATAATTATTAAGGTTAAGGGAAATTTGAACTAATAGCTGCCCTATTGCATTCTCCAGCGTTGTGTCAGAGCTGAGGTGAACAAGAAAAATTCAACTAAAGGATCATATTGAAGGGTTTGTTAAGGGGAATCATATGAAAAAGGACAAAATTAAAGAAAAAGAAGATCTATTGACCTAGAAGGAGGATTACTACATCAAGCGTTCATTGAAGAAGACATCATCAACAAAGGAAGGAAGGAAAAGTCTTTGTTAGAGATTCTCTAGTGCATCATCTTGAAGAATAGGAAGCATAAAGAAATATTGGTATCATCTTGCACACTTTGAAGTTGTTCGAAGACACCCTTGTTGAAGAAATCCTAGAAATCATCATTCTAGGGCATTGTTTAAATCGCCTTGAAGGTCTTGAAAGCATCAAGATAGCTGGAGACATCGTCAGGGAGGAATCTTGGTAAGATTTATATTAGCTTCAATTTCTCAATCTACTAATAACATGGATACATTTTGCAAGAAAATAAACAAGTTGGTTAGATCAACAAATTTCCTAGCATGGAAGAAAAGGATTAATTTGGCACTCACAGAGAATGAAGTCATGGAGTATGTCCTCGGAGAAGTAGTTGAACCTAGCAAATAGAAGACTCAAGAGTTGGAAAAATACAATATTGGGGAGGTAAGAGCACAAAGAATCATTGTGGAATAAATAAAATATCATCTTGTTCCCTTTGTTGCCAATTGAAGACATCAAAGGCTATGTATGATAAGTTGGTAAAGTTGTACTCTATAAGTACACAAGGTCAAAACATTTCCTTGAGGAATCAACTACATAGAATAAGGAAATCAAAGGATGAAAACATGGCCACCTATGTGATGAAGATATAAAAAATAAGAGACAAGTTGAAAGGGCTTAGAGAGACTATTATAGATTCTGACATGACTATATGTGTACTAAATGCTTTCTACCTAATTGGAGTAGTTCTGCAACTAGCATCTAATCAAAGAAAGATACTACAATTTTTGATGAATGATGGGCTCAATGTATCTATGAAAAATCTAGGATCAAGGCAAAGGATCACACTAAATCAAAAGAAATATCTAAAGCCTTCATTGCAAGAACCAAGATGCTAAGGAAACGGAAGCTTGGAAAGTCCAAGATTCAATGCTTTGGATGCAATGAGTATGGACACATTAAATGGGATTATCCAAACATTAAAGTGAAATAAAAAGAAGAAGGGAAGAAGTGAAGCTCACATAGTTGAAGAAATGGGAGAACATGAGTTGAAGCCGAAAGGAGAAGATCCCAAGGATCTTTATTATTGAAGGAAGTCTCATCTTTGTCAGGTTGTTTATGAGTTTTTGTCTTTGTTATATTAAGTAGAAGGTAGATTAGTATGAATTATTACTCTAGAAGAGTATTAATTTTTTAAAAATCATGGCATCATAGATAGAAGCACATGATAAAAGAAAGATTAGAATCTACTTGTTTAATTTTCTTTGGGAAAGATCATCTAGTTTAAAAGGAATGATAAAATTGGGACCATATAGCATATTTTTGTTCATCCGAGCACTTTCTAACATCATGTTAGAGGTGGTCATATTTCAAATAAGGATCAGAAAAATCCTATAAGAATCACCATTCTAGAAGATTCTTGGAAGCAACATTATGACTTGTATATATTCCATCTAGTTTGGAAATGATATGTCTAAAGGATGAAGGAATTTTTATTGTCAAGTTACAATATGAAAGGCATAATGAAAGTATTTCTCTTCTTGGAAAATAAAATTTATCTTTGACAAGAATAAGAAGCAAGCTCATTCAAAGGACAACTAGATGATTATATGAAAGCATATTTATACATTTTTTAAGTTATTCTTCCCTATAGTATGATTCATATCTACAAGAGTCATTAAAGAAGAGTTAGTCATAAATGTGTTTGGTAAATCTTCCATATCGCTACATGATGCTCGAAAGAGGAAATTTGGCATACACTCAAATGAATGGAGATCAAGACTCTCTCACAAAATTGCATGGCATATGACAATGTTGATCAACATCTAGCATAGTCTGTGTAAGAAAGAAAGGGAGTTAATGTTGACAACTCCAAGGAATATCGATTCGTGGGCACTCTGATTAAAATGAATACATGGATAAATATATTTATGGAGATGGAACATGAAAAAGGATATTGATATCAAAGGAATCAATTAAGAAAATACTTTGATGAAAGGGTCATCACGATAAGGTAAATATGATATTTAATATTTTGTATTAGTTATATGGTTAACATATTGTTTTGTTATCTGAAAAAATACTGTAGGAATACATGATGACAATTGAGGCAAGTTCAATTCTTGGTATTGTACTCGATTCAAAGAACATATGAATTGAGTGATTGTCTTTGGTAATCCTTAAAAGATTGTGGACTCAATATGTTTACTTTATCTTATAATTGAAAGGTATCAATGTAATAAGATGATCTAATGTTCATATTCCTACATCAGCAAATATCACTTTCATGTTTAGAGGGAGCTATGACTAGCTTGAAGATTGATAAGACTCAATATAATTCCTTCATTGATGAGGACTAAAGAAAAGTGATATGAAAAATTGATGGCCTGAACCCTAACATAAGATTGAATAAAGAAGATGGCTCTACAATATCCAGGAAGAAAGAATCTCAATATAATGAGATACAAAGGAAAGAAGGATCGATGTAGCTATCTCCATGAATAACTAGTAGTTGATATACTTATGAAGACAAGATTCAAAGCATGGGCTATGACTTCCCAATTAAAAGTAAGTTAAGAGGGAGTTATGAACTCCTTTGTAGTTGAGAGGGAGTGATGTTGGACATCACAATTGTATTTTCTTCATGTGTCATGCACTAAGATGGGATTGAGAACCTTACATCTAATTGAAGGCCATGGAGAGAGAATAGTGGATGGTGGATTGGATAAGCATATGTGATTTTGTTGAGGATAGAAAATACAAGATAGGAAATGGACTGAAACTCTTTGATGATTGGATAGATATCCAAGACAAGAATGGTTGAAGAGGACCGATATTCTTTGAGGATTGGGAATCCATGATAAGAATGGTCCTAAAATAACATACCTAGAGAACATCTGGATAGGGTATGTTCGTTGAAGAGGTAGTGTGGTATATTACGTAAAGCCTCCTAGCATGGTGCTCTTGACTAAGAAAGATATTTTCAAGCTAAGGCCTTACTATGTTGACAATGTTGGTTGTGATACGGATGCTTAATGATTTCTGACCAATCCAATTCTTCTTATGAGAACTCATTAGTTTGATAATAGCCTTGTACCATGTGTAAAATTATGAATACCTCTCGAGTTAAGAGGGAGTGTTGGAAATATAATTAGTTTCAGTATTCATAATTGTCTATGTACTTAAATCATTATATACATATCTTATGTTACAAGAAAAAGAAGAAATAAAAATATTATTTTAAGTGCAACACCCTCCTCCCACGTCTACCCAAGCAATCGGCCAACTCGGGTAAACATGCGACGAGAGGCCACTATGATATGATTCGACCTCCTAAGTCATGTTAAGGAAGTGGAACTGATAAAAACACACCATACAAACATTCAACATTAGCTACATGACCCTCAAGAATAAATCCAATACTTTAGATAACTTGCCCTTGGGTCCCATTGAAATTTTGGACAACTTAAGCCTTAGTTGCTCGCATGCTATAGGCATGACAATGATCAGAAACCCAAATTTTCTCTCATAGGCTTTCTTGTGAGCGATCAGAGACTAAATTTGTCAGTGCTATGCCAGTGACTCTGGGACTTGAGCCACTTTTTTAGGCCCAGAGCTGGGGTCACTGCCCAGAATTGAACTATCTCTTCATATCAGTAAAATAACATGGAAATGAAAATGCTAAAGTAAATACTTGTTCAATACCTTGACTGGACCCCTACTAGCCATGAAAGGAATTTTGTTAAACATATCACAAATATGTAATCTACAGGTGTAAATAATAGTTCTGAGCACAAAGGTTTGATACTTAGCCGAGAATTGCTAAGAACCATTGATGCCTCAACACATCGACTGTCATTCCATCCATTAGGTCATAGATACATTGATCATTCAACTACAAGTAAAAACATGATGAAAACCATACATAGATACTGTCATAAAACACATGCACAACCAACATCATAGCAGCATAAATAATCATGAAAGTAGAGTCATATAGACCACATGTAATCCATCAAAATGCTCGTATAAATACAATGAGAAATAAAAATGAGAAATAAACTCAATACTGTTGCTAAATGCTCGACATGCTCTTCCTCATTTTTAGAATATACGAATATATCATCAATGAACACAATAACAAACTTATCCAAGTATGGATGCAACACACTATTCCTCTAACACATAAATGTAGCTGGAGCATTAGTTAAGCCAAATGGAACAACAACAAACTCATAATTCCCATACCTGGTCCTGAATGTGGTTTTCTAAATGTCCTCTTCTTTGATGCGTACCTGATGGTATTCAGATCTCAAATCAATCTTCGAGAACACTACTGCTCTCTTCAACTAGTCAAACAAGTCATCGGTCCTTGGTAAGGATTCTTGATGGCCACTTTGTTCAACTTCATATAGTCAATGCATAATCTGAGAATACCATCTTTATTCTTCAAAAACAATACCGGTGTGCCCCATGGTGATACACTTGGCCTAATGTACCCCTTGTCCAACATTTCCTTCAACTGCAACTTTAACTCAACCAACTCAGGTGTGATCATCTGGTAAGGTTATTTTGATGTTGGAGTTGCCCCTAGCACTAACTCAATAGAAAGTTCTGCGTCCCTGTGAGGTACCTTGAACTATTGTAAAATTGGGGACCTGCTCAACACATATGCATCCTCAACTTCCTTACCCTTATCACTAGAAATGTGCACTGCAAATAACTTACACCCTTTCCTGTGACTACACTTTTCTTTCATAGTTGTCACCATCTTAACTGATGTAGCTTTCTTATTACCCTATAAAACTCTTGGATCCCTATTTGTCATAGCTCCAAATCTCACTCTTGATATTTTTGATGCTGCACTTATGGCCTAGGACAATCCCTCCTTCCAGACTTGGTCCAAATACTTTAAAAACAGTGTTTTACTCCCTATACGTGACATTGCCCTGAGCTAAACACGTGTGTACGTGGGTCAGTGTATACCCAACCTGTGTATATGTCTTAAAACACTTAAAAAAATTAAATCTCCTTAATTTCAGGTGGAGATCACGGTTTTACCTATTCATTACCTATTAGTGCCCATGGCCCAACTGTTCCCAACAAATTCCCAACTAAAAAACTACTTTGGAAGAAGTATAAAAAGGATTCAATGGGAAGGCCTAAGGGAGGAGATAATAGAGAGAAAATTACTCCGCTGAGATTATCCTTGATTAGGTCTGAAGATCCTTGTGCTTCCAACACTTCCCCCACTATAGGAAACCCTTGTTTCCTTGAGTTATGATGTCTTTTCACTAGTTGAGATATCCTTGTGTGAGTCATGGAAGGAGCCTTTCGAAGACTTGGGATTGGACGGATCCGGAGGATGGTTCCTCTTGGAGCCAGAAAGAGGAAGATTCAGGTGATATCATTCCTTTCTTTGTTTTAGTTATCTATAATAAAGAAACATTTTTCTTGTTCCCGAAATCAATCTTCTTTATGCTTATGATGTTATTGTTATGGTTTGCATACGTATAGTTATTTTCATGTATAACTAACCACCTTTCAATAAGTTATGAAGTTGATTTCTATATGATACTTTGTCCATATATTGCTATGCTTCTTTGAATTGGTTTTTTTGCAGGTTCAAGGATCGAGAGGAACTCCAAGAGGGTTTGAACCCTAGCTAGATCTACCCGAACGAAGGATCCTCAGGTGCACCTCTCTTCGCATAGTTTGGTTATTTAAGTATCATGGCTGTGTGGAATGCTTGTTTTTTACTGTAGATAACCCCCACTCTACTAGGGTGTTGACCCAAAATCCTAGGGGATTTAATCCCTTAACAGAATTGGCGACTCCATTGGGGACAACAATATTGTTATTCCTATTTTGGGTTAATTTAAGCCAATCAGGGCTCAGCCACTAGTGTTCTTTCTGTAATTGGTTTGTCTATTCCTGTAGGAACTCAGACTTTAAGTCTTAGCAATTTCTTCAGACCTCTTTTTTGCTTTTTCTTGTGAACTGTTATATACGCAGTTTTATCAGGTTACAGTAGCATATGTATGCAAGTTTCCCCATATGAACCTGCGTATACACAGATTTCTATGCGCTGAATCGCATATACATGCAACTATGTATTGACACAGTCGCATATACCCTAATTTTCCAAGATTTTGTCAAGTCTTTCTATTTCTGAAGATTTTTTTATTGGTCTAAGGATTTCCTGAGCAGTTAATTTTTGTTGTCAGTCTTTGGTTTTGCAACAAGTTTTTGGTTTCGAATTCTCTCTTATTGTGGAAAGTTTTGGTCTTGTTTTTGTTTTGTTGCAAGTGTCATCATTTGTGTTTGAGCA
>APFE030326294.1:0-22954 GCA_000404065.3 Pinus taeda | reverse complement strand
CGAGCAGCAAATCGCGTTGCTGCAACACGACGAGCAGCGTTGCTGCAACACCTGTTACAGCAACACAGTTTTCTGTTTTTCTGTTTTTTGTGCTGAAACAGAGCAGTTTTAAATTGTGTGTTTGTTTAGGAATTTAGCAGAAAATTCCATCATATCAGAGAGTTGACCTGGGATGTTTTTGGTTAAGGAATTCACCATTAAAATTCCAACAAAACTGATGATGAGCAGACAACACAGTAGCAAGAATTATACACACAAACCTTTCCACGCTAAGCCTGTAACCCATTTCTGCTGCAATTGATCAGTAAATGGCTACACAAATAAATATCTGCAAAAGTTGATGCGTATATATATTTGTAGTCTCACGCAACCAACGTGTAATGAGGAATAGAAACATAAAGGGGATTCGGTCTCTTTGTTTGCATGCATGTTTAATGTGGGGATTGTAGAGGTTTTGCAGGACAAAGAAGTCTTGCATGCAGGTTTGATGCGGTGCTTATTTTGAAGGGTAGAGAAGTCTTGTGGGTGTCAGCTAGACATGAAACGAGGGAAATTCCAGGAAAATATTAACTGAATGGTAAGTCTGTATAAGGTTGCCTCATCACCATTTCCTCACAGTACTATTAAACGAGTAAATGTTAAATTTCAAGAAACACAAGGAAGATAACGAAGTTAGTTTTTCTACACAAACCTGAATATTTATTGAACATTTAATTTTTCCACACAAACGGAATATAAACTAACTACCGTTGCCTATAAGATCGGCACTATGAGCGTTTCTATTAATATACAAAATATTACCTATTCGAAAACCCGTAAAATTAAAGAAAAAATTTAAATGTATGTAATTAAAGTTATAATTTTGTAAATTAAAAAGATAACAAATTTAATTTTAAAATTTTAGTTTATATACATATAATCAAATGATCAGGGATAAAGTTTAATTTGTAAAATTTAAAGTTATAATATACATTCTATCAATCTTGAGTTATTGGGAAGAGGTTTAAAGTTTAATTTCAAAACAGGAAGCTTTTATATACATTCTAGTTTTGCAAATCTGATAGAAAATGCAGATGCCATGTAATATCTCATTCCATATTTTGTTTAATGTTTTTTTACAAATTTTTATTTAGTAAATTTTATAATTAAATCATTTTTAGGTTTGTGTTTTAGTGTTGCAAATGGATTCCAAACACCAAAAGCCTTAAAACTCTTGTCATATTCATACAATTGTAAAAACAAGATGAATAACATAAAGTTTAACAATATATTGTAGAAATAATTTCACTCAAAAAGAAGTTAGTAAAGCTTAACATTTGAATTTGAGTTCTGATTGTTTAATAATTAAAAGAAGAGAATATAACAACTTATTATAGGTTTATAGAGATGTGTTTTTTTAGACATTCCATAATCTGATATGATACAAGGATTCTAAAGAAGTAATTGCACCACATGTTGCAAATGAAACTCAGCAAGAGAAAGAGTAGTAGAGAAAAAATAAGTAAAATTTTTATGATTGCCATTTACTGTGAACAAAATTGCCAATGGGTCAATTGCGAATACATAAATCCATTCTTCCAGGGTATGAGTTTTCTCACCACATAGATTCTTTATTAAAGAATGGTGTCTAGAGCTCAATTGCTCCAAGAGTTTATGAGCCCTATACCAAAACAAACTATATTGAAATATTGAAATGTGAGACAGCTTAGAGATCCAAGCTTTACCCAACCATAAAATCATCTTCCATCAACATGTGCAGTAGGAATTAGTGCCACTTATTCATATAAATGAGTTATAATTGACCCATCACTGATCATTATTTTGCCTTGGAACTTTCCATCTCCCTAACAATCAATATAGTTGATCAATTCATCTGATAATAAACTGTGGAAATGATTACTAGAGGACCAACATGGATGTACACAAAATCCAAACTTCGGTCTGGAGAGAGAGACTTCAACCATTTAGGAAATAAATACAAGTTGTTGGCATTTGGTTTGGAGAGATCCCATACAGGACCATAGAAATTCCGGAAAGAGAGTTGGAGAGATGTAATTGTCTTGTGGGGAGATTTATTAGTTATGGACATAACATATCTATAATACATTTTTCTTTCTATTATTCCAAGAACTTGTCTGCCTCTTCCAAATGGCCAAAATATTATTCTCTACAAAATGTGAGAAATAAATCATAATCAATATTGTCTTTTGTTGTTTGGCCAAAATTGAGTTTGTTCAAAATTGAGTTTGTTCATTCTATGTCACACTGAAAAATTGAAGTTTTAACAACATTGTGGTAGCCAAAATTTAATCTTGGAAAATCTTACCCTGTGGGGAAGTTGCTACTCGAGAGCTCTTTTTGGGTGTAGGAGAGGGCTTTGGCTTAGTCTTTCTCTTATGAGTTAGATCATCAGTTGGATCAGTGGATCATGAACTTGATCCAGCCTTAGGAATAACAACTAGAATAAGAAACCATTAGAACACCACCCCTACCTTGCATTCTATGTCACACACAAAAAAATTACAGTTTTAACAGCATTGTTGGACTATTTTTATGGATTTTTTTTTGTCTATTTTAGTTAAATCCTAATGATAAACCCTACTTATCAGTTTTGAAACCTAAACCGTTCACGGAAAAATGTATTGTCCACGGATTATATTATTCATACAACAATTACACAAAATACAAATTCATGCTGAAGAAAAACTATCAATCAAATGAGGTGAAAACAATGAAGCCATATGGCTACATGTTTTTTGGCTAGTGAATCTTAAGAGATCCAATCATTCTAGAGAATACATTGTAGAAATTGTTTGATCACCCAGTTTAATCAAAACTAATCATGTTACAACACGAGTAAGACAAAGTTCACTTGGAGCGGCCATATCAAAATATATGTAATATGGTTTCAAAAGTTGAAATTGACTAGGTAAATGGACATCTCTAGAAAAAATTGAATATTTGAAAAAGCTCTAAAAGTGGGTTTCGAATATGAAGGTTATGTCATTAAAAAAAAGGCAATAATGATAACAAATAACCAAATGGTAAGTAGAATTTGACGTGTATGGTTGTAGATGATGTGAAAATTTAATAATTAAAAAACCCTCACTAACTTTACGTATAAGCTCACTTATACAAATACATTACTTTACCTACTTTTATAAAACAAGTGATAAACACTTTTACAAAGAAGTTACTTTATAAATGAAAGTTGCATGTAATATATATATATATATAAGCAAAATGTTTTTGATCATGTAGTTTAATCAAAACTAATCATGTTACAACACTAGTAAGGAAAAGTTCATTTGGAGTGGCCATATCAAAATATATATAATATGGTTTGAAAAGTTAAAATTGATTAGCTAAATGGACATCTCTGGAAAAAATTGAACTTGAAGTGGCCATATCCAAATATATATAATATGGTTTCAAAAGTTGAAAATGACTAGCTAAATGGACATCTCTGGAAAAAATTGAATATTTAAAAAAACTGTAAAAATGGGCTTGAAATATGAAGGTTATGTCATTAAAAAAAAAAGGCAATAATGATAAAAAATAACCAAATGGTAAGTACACGTGTATGGTTATAGATGAGGTGAAAATTTAATAATAAAAATATCGTCACTAACTTTACCTATAAGCTCACGTATACAAATAACTACTTTATGAAGTCACCTAGTTTTATAAAACAAGTGATAAACACTTTTACAATGAAGTTAATTTATAAATGAAAGTTGGATGTATATATATATATATATGCGCAAAATGCACGTTACATAACTTAAGCACGTTACATAACTTAAGCTTACAAGAATTGTAAAATGTAACTTGAAAAGAGATTTGACTCAAGACCTCTTACTATATAAAGTAACTTTTAACCAAGTGAGATAGTGCAAAACACATACTAATAGTAGTGGAGTGGAGGACAGGATTGTTGCTGTTGGTGTTGTTGGAACTTTGCCTCAGAGTGCATGCTTACAAAAAAAAATACTTATCCAAAATAAAACATTTTTTTGTAAAAAACAAATAAAAAAATCTAATTCTCAACAACAATGAGGTTAAATATCAATTAACTTGCCTAAAAAATACAAGTTCTCCCTTTATTTTTTTATTTTTTGAGATCACATAGAGCACACTACTAAGAGAATATGTTGTTAAGAAAAATATTTTCAACACTGCTTCTAATTTGCCAGATTTTATAGAGTGCGGGGAAAAGGGAAAATGTAAATTATAAAGAGTATCAAACTAAGAATATACACAGAAAAATGGAAAACTAACTCTATAATTATTATTTTTAAGTATAATTAAATGGTAATCTCATGACATAATGAAAAAAATTGTATCTTGGGAAAATAGACATCTTTATTTATGAAAGGAAAGATGTTATTAACTAAAACCAATTCTCTAGACATAATGGAATAAATTGTTTAGGAAAGAAATGTATGGAAATAATTAATATTAGAAATGGCAACACAAGCTCAAGATAACGATCAACAAAAAGAGTAGCTCTTTGAACATGCTATGATACATGTTCAGGATGATAATTCATTCCATATAAGCCAACCACCTTCAATAACTACTCACACAACTAGATCAAATATCATAGCTCTAGTATTTTATGTGGCTGAAACCCTCAAAGAGGGAAATACTCCACATCCCGAGTCAATGTGGCCGCTAGAGGAAATTTAACTACTGAAAGAGGAAAGAACTTTACATAAGATATTTCTCATGAAATCATTATTAACAGTGACTCCCCATGCTCTTTAAATCGACGTTATGGACCGATTGGGTGTTAAGTCATGGATCAATAGTCATTAATATCGAGGAGGATGTAAGCCTTTAGATTACTTTATGTCTAGAATACATCATGGCCATCAGGTTATGATGCAAATAATGCATAATAAAGAAACATGATTCTACCTAATAGACACATTAGACCAAGTTGAGCATAACTAACTCCTAAATGTCTAACTATCCTAACATAAATTTCTGATTGGAACCTTTAACTTAATAACTACGTGAACTTGTGAAGTTCACTTGAAACATTCTCATGTTCCAATAAGTGTCATAATCCTATAAAAGTAGCGTGTTATGTATTTTGGTTACACGTTGTCGATTTGTTTACAATGAGATTGTAGGTCATTTAGGCCCAAAATGTCCCTCTATTATCAGACTTGCTAATTCACATTCGTGATACCATTTAAAGCAAATTTATGGTATGATCAATAGGAAGAAATCAATAAATATTGGATATTTGACTAAAATTTACCACTAAATAACAACTACCAAACATATTTAAATAGCTACGAACCTTATTTAAGGCATCCTAAGTAATGATGGACCCATATTAAGGGTTTGTGCCCTCAAATGGTTTAGTGAACTTAGGAAATGCACCAAAAAAGTGACCGAATGGAAAAAGAAATGAGGCAAACTGGCAACCAAGGGTATGATACCAATGGGGTAACAAGGAATCAAAGAACTCACCATAATGTTAAACATCCCAATGGTGTCCCATGTCTATACCAGGGCGAAACTAGCTCTTGGAAGGTGACATATAATTTGAGAGCTACCATATAATCATAAGGTGGGTCAAGCATGGGTGAATAGTTCCAGGAACCTTCAAGGGTATAATCATATGTGAGTACCAAAGCTCAAATTCCATACTATACACGATTATTTTTGGTGAGTGAATTTAATGAAAGTCACTAAACACCCAAGTTAATTTTGATAGAGTATAAATGATGTACAAATGATATAACATGAAGCATCTCTTTCTTAACCTAAGAAATGGAGAGTAGAAACTTGGACTATGGGTATTTATTATACCAGCATTATTCTAGGTTTACTCAATCTCTTATCATATCTTAATGCTTTCTTTAGTTTAAATTATATGCTAGGTGGGTATTATTAGGCCCACATTGTTTTCCATTGGCACTCAAACTTATGTCATTTTAATATACAATATCAATTTGTTTTCTATGTTTCATTAAAATAAAGCATATCATAAGAAACACATCATAAAAATGAACTAACTAAATTTAGTAATGAATAGCACAAAAGTACAGTATTAATTAGATTTTTGCATTAATATAGTACAACAACTAAACTATTTGCGAGCTTGGATAGGTAAGAAACACAAATAAATGGGTAAAACATGTTTATGTCCAATTGTGATTGAAATGATAAAAATAATATTGAATTATATAATTTAATATAATATAAATACATAGTTTTAAATATGAATATGCAATCTTGGGGTTCATTAGTCACCCATAAAGGGTCCAAAGGGAATCTATCCCAAGTGCATGTTATGGATCAACACTATCTATTTTGAATCTTTCATGATGAAGGCATAATGACTTTAATGGAATTGTTTAGCTCTAATATTGTATGCCGAGTTGAATTAAAACTGAATTAAAGAATTTGGCATGAGAAGATAAAAGCTATAAATTAACTAAAGTCTACGAGATGAAACTATTTATATAGAAACATTGGCACACATAATTGAAATCAAGACCATGCTCATGATACAAAAACTAATTTGAAAAGAATAAATGCATGTGTAATTTCCCTCAAAATGTTTTTCTATAGAGATATATTTGCTACACAAAAAATCAAGTTGAATCTATAATGAATTAATTGGCATGGCAAAGCCCCAAAGAGTCTTCTACATTCAATACGACTTATAAAAATGACAATCATGAGGTTTTTTTGTATTCATATTCTAAACTTCTTTCTAAGAAAATATAATGGATTTTTATGTCTTAAGGGATGATACTCTACTTTGACTAAATGCAAGAGCAATTTGTGATCTAAGATGGTAGTACAACTAGATGGAATCAATAGGAGTTTCTAATGCTTCCTTCTAAATTTCTACCTCTAAAACATTTTGTTTTTCTAGATAAAGTTTAAATGTAAAGGTTGTGTGAAGTAATAAATTCAGTATAACATTTGTTCTTTGTTGGGAATGATTGAGTGTAGTTTCCTATGATTCATAGAAGAGATCAAAATTTGTTCCCACAGATGAATTATATTCACTAGAATTTAAAACAACTAATGTTCATTTCCAAGCCCCAAGGGTTAGCTCAAATATTTGAGTCCTCGTTGTTAAGTACCTCCCCGATCGGGAGGTCACACGAGCAATTCTCCTTGATGCCCTTGGGGTTAGGCCCTACTAGTCTCGCTGACGGGCTTTAAAAGATTCCCTTCGGGGTTGATCTCCCCAAATTTTTCCAAGGTAAAAAAAACTAATGTTCATGTCCAAGGCATTGATAATATGGCTATTCATTCCATCACAACCATGATAATATATTACTATTATTCAAAAACACAATTAGTAAAGGGTTATGCACTCCATATTTTTCCAAGGGAAAAAAACCAATGTTCATGTCCAAGGCATTGATAATATGGCTATTCATTCCATCACAACCATGATAATATATTATTATTATTCAAAAACACAATTGGTAAAGGGTTATGCACTCCATATTTCATTTGCCCAGCAAGAGTAAACATGTGCACTTTAAACATGGTATAGGAGAGATGTGTAGTGTATTGTAATCCTTATAAATTCAATTGAAAAATAAAGTTCATAAAGTTTTATTTTTTCATCATCCATAATAGTCATAAGAAAATAAACTCACATAAATCCATCTAAATCTCAATCTTTTAGTCACAAATAAATTGGTGTTGCAATTGACCTTTATTCCACTTAATGATTAATAGATGTAAGATGGATCTACATTAGTATTAATAACATACAATCATACATAATCACTTAATTTGTTTGAATATTTCTATAACATTTGTTTTTTTGTCATATATATATATATATATATAAATTCTGCTCTCAATAAAAAGTAGCTTGAATAACATGCAATAACTTTGAAATGTATATGCAAATTCATCTTAACTTTATTCAATAACTTTGAAATGTATATGAAAATTCATCTTAACTTTATTCAATAGCTTTGAAGTGTATATGCGAATTCATCTTAAATTTAGATTTATAGTTGATTATTTTATTATAACACCATCTTAAACAATATCCTTATGGTTCAAATTAGCATGTTAATTGTTGGAAAAAAAATTCCAGCGACAACAAGCTAGAATCATTTAATGGCAAGTCCCCGTTGGACTTGCTTTCATTTGGTATAGCTTCCACCTAACATATTGGAATAAATTTAATATCAATTAAAATAGAAAAATAACATTTAAATGCTCTCATTTGGTATAGCTTCCACCTAACATATTGGAATAAATTTAATATCAATTAAATTAGAAAAATAACATTAAAATTTCTAAAATCTAACTATCTGTATATGTTAGAAATATTATGTCTAATTACCTATCCTAACCGGAAACATGTACATTGAGATAAAACACAAGAAAAGAAAATTAATTACAAAATTAAATTAAATAATTAATAAAATCAATAAAAGATTGAGCACAAAAAATATATTAATATTTTAAAAATATATTTTTATTTAAAAAATCACATACATATTCTTGTATCCAATATGAAATATTAATTGAAAAAAGAATATGGAAATTTTGAACCTTGATAGAAATACAAAATATATAACAACACATTGCCATAAAAGTCTTCTCCAAAGATATATGACGTTTCCATTTATCATTAAAAAATTTTGAAATATTAATTGAAAAAAGAATATGGAAATTTTGAACCTTGATAGAAATACAAAATATATAACAACACATTGCCATAGAAGTCTTCTCCAAAGATATATGACGTTTCAATTTATCATTAAGAAATTTATGAGTAAGAGTTGATAAAATTATACAAGCTTCTGGAATCTAAATTTCGATCTCTTTGTTTCTCAAAAGAGCATCCTCTTAAATGACATACTTAATAAAGTACATTTATTAAGAATTGATAAAATTATACAAACTTTGGAATCTAAATTTTGGTTCTCTTTGTTTCTCAAAAGAACTTCCTCTTAAATGACATAATTAATAAAGTACATTCAATTTTATCTTCTTTTCGTTACAACAAATTCCACTTTCCAAGTATAATTTTAATATTTCTTATGAAAAATGTTGGATAAAAGCATACTATTATTCCTTTCAAACAATGATGTCGATATAATTTTCCATTTTTCAAATTCTTATGGTTAGTAACAAATTGTAATTTGTTATACATATATTTGTATTTGATTCAAGATTTTGAATATGTAGTAGTGTTTATTTGTATGCAAGTAGGTTTTTTTCTTTTTATTTTTCTATTATTTATTGTATTCTCTTATTCTTTATATTTTCTTTATCATTCATATTATTTCAGTCTGAAAAATATTTTCCAAATGTACAGAAAGTAATAGCTAGTATGTTAATAGTTAAATAATTTTATATTTACGCAAGTAATCATAAACAAATAATAGATTCAAATATTAATCCCATATTCATTGGGTGAAATGGTTACAAAGAGTTTATAAGTTATCCTTCACCTAACATAATTCATTTGCACAATATTATGCAATATGGACTACAATGTATTCTTTTAATCTTAATCATATACTAGACTAGTATACAAAAATTTGGGATCTGAAAATATGTAATGGATAGAAATACTATGGTAGATGACACATGAGCAAAAGCATGCCAGTGTCTAGTAGATTCCATACATGATTATCTCTAATAATCCATTGGTTAGCCCACGAATAGCTGAGTAGTTTTATCTAACATGGAGAAGAACTTCACAGGTAACATGGACTAAACAAAACAATTTGAATGTGAAAAACAAAGCGGATACCTCGATATCCATAAGACTTGTGTAAGGCCCATAAAATTTAATCCATATATGGATTGTCAATATCCAAATAATAATATAAAATCCTTTATCCAGGTACTTGAAGTGGAAATGAATAATATGGAATTAGGAAGAATGAAGTGAAAAAATAAATTATCGGGATCCATATACAAATAGTACATATGAAAAATTCAAAACAAATTCCTAGTTCTATATAGTTAGATAGAAAATAAAATTTAGAATGCATAACACCACAATAAATTCCATTAAATCATTACTTATCCAGATACAATGAATTCATGAAATCTGAATACTTTTAACACCTATGTCAAAACTACCATGTCAATGTATATGTCGTCATACCAAGTCATTAGTATGCTTAATAAATTAAATCAGTCATTGACCATATGGGATGACATGTAATATGACATGTCATATTACATGTCATCATAAATGCACTCAAAATTTGGTTAGATTCATTTCATTGTCCACCATGTTATTTCAAATCTATGAAATATTAGGTGAAAGAAAGCTTTGGATTTGGATGTCCAGTATCAAGGATTTGGAAATTTCAAATAATGATATATTAAGTTTGATCCAAATCCTAATATATATGATGTAAGTTATGAAAGTTCTTTTTAGACATAATTTACCTTATCCAGATCCAAATACAAATAATCTATCAACAATTCCTCTAGATCTAGATTTAAGGAATTGAGAGCTCATAAAATTATATTAGCAGTGTGTATACATGATCCAGATTCAAATTACTTGCATATGGATTTAATCAAAATCTTTAAAAACACCCATGTGATCAACGCTTTGAACTCTTTGATTTGGATCTCGTTACCAAGAATTTTTCAATCAATTTTTTGGCACTTTTATGAAATAATAGGAAATAAATTAGATCAAATGATATGAAAAATAAATAAATTTGGAATGGAAATAATTGTCATCAAATTAATTGGAAACTATGCAAAATTGTATTCATTATATACAATCAAATAAAACAAAATAAAAGATAAAAACATTTACAAACTATATTAAACCAATAATAAATCATATTGTAGAGAAAACAAAGGGAAATCTATAGGAGGGTGTGGCCATATAGAGGAGTTGTCTAGTTTAGTTCTATCGTCTCTATTAGGAAGTTCGTTAACACTAGTAGCGAGACATGTGTTGGTTGGAAACACTTGAATGGACCATATTGGTTGTATAATATAGGAAGTGCAAGAAGTTGAATGAACCATGTACATGAAGGGACATCCTAATGAAGCAAAGTACAATGGTTGGGTACCCATGAAATCTAGTGGATGGTTGTTTCTCTATCTGGATGTCATTTTAGCAATGTCTACATGATGGAGTTAGAAAGTATCAGTGTCTTAACAATGTCTATTTATTTATCACATACATATAATTTTATACAC
Organism: Pinus taeda; assembly: GCA_000404065.3. Lineage (NCBI taxonomy): Eukaryota > Viridiplantae > Streptophyta > Pinopsida > Pinales > Pinaceae > Pinus > Pinus taeda. Next base: position 11,758 of record APFE030326294.1, on the reverse strand, counting down.
AGTGGTGATATCAATATACATTCTTTAAAAAACATAATCTAAACACAAACCAAAGTCTGTATTTCATAACGCTCATATAGTCTAATGTTTGTTATATGATATCTATGAATTCCCAACCTATATTCAAGTGGTCCATCTCTCCCTACTTATATTTTGTACTTGAACCCTATTCTTGAAATTTCTATATCAGTACTAAATCTCTATTCTCCCATCTTAACAAAGTATATTTCTTTATCAAGATATCTATTTCTTTGTCACAGTACATATACTTTTATACAACATTTATATCACTTGCATATTTTGTAAACTGAACACAAATCAAAATCTATATTCCGCAATGCTCATATACTCCAATATTTGTTGTAGGATATCTATAAATTTCCAACCTATATTCAAATTATCCATCCTCCCTACTTGTATTTTAAAGTTAAACACCATTAAAAGAAATTATAATATATTCATATTATTTAAAACAGATATACATTATAACCAAGTGCAAATTCCCGGCTCGTGCAAATCCAAGAGCAATCTATACATTAATAAACAAATAAATCCTATGATTACACATTCCTAAATGCTCCTATATAACATCATGGAACAAAAATCCTATGATCACACATTCCCTATATGCTCACATATATAACACGATGGCACAGAATCTTTCGAGACTCTCATACACCATGTTATTCTAAGCTAATATCACTACTATTTAAAAATAGAAGAATTTTCAATCTGCATATGGGATCTAAGATGTAAAAACAAGTCTTCAATCTGATTATAGGATTCAACAGGATGAAATGAAAAAAAGCAATTATGGAGCCCAGAAATACCAAAATTCATATATATTACCATCGACTTTGATTTGCATATAGAATACAGACTTAGCAAAAGATATTACTAGCATAACATTTTGAACTTAGGTCCGTGATTCCATGCTGATGCTGCGGATCTTAGCCAGGACTCCTACAAGAGGATCATTGATATAAGTTGTGGGCTCAAGCTTGCACGAATCGACCCTGTTATGTCGATTATTCCATGGTGTTGCTTTGGAGCTTAGCCAGGACTCCCACCAGAGGAGCATTGGTATACGTTGTGGGCTCAAGCTTGGTGGAATCAGCCCTGCTATCCTCAAACCCGTCATAGCGATCAGGCCCTCCCACAACTGCACCTGTTAATTCATTTGGGTTTGGTGCATCTCTGTTGAACCACAAAGTGAAACCTTCGGTACATGATATCTTTCTGGAATCCTCGTATATCGAAACTATGGAGGACCCTCTGTGGTGAGCTTGCTGTGGATATTTGTCGCCAAAACCCACCATGAAAGACATACGAGCAGGATTCTTGCCCAAAATGTAATCCACCTGCAATTTACATATACAAAGTGGATTTGTTAGCTACTAATTTGCTGGTTTTTTGAAATTATGATATGAAAAAACAAATCAAATTTATTTAACTTTGAATCTCTTATACTCTGAGAAAGCTGGAATGGATATACAAGTGTGCTCAATTCTTCTCCTCATTAATTAAATATTTTGCAACACTTGAAAAATTATAATATGTATATGTACTTGTTGTTTGGCAAATGCAATAAGAATGCTTGGTTCATATGTTTGATCGCCACATTGCAGGTATTGCTTATATCGTGACAGTAAGTCACTGTAAACTGATACAAGGAATGATGTGCCTGTAGCATATTGTGTATTTGCACCATCTCTGACAAACAACAAACCTCCTGTACAAGTGCAACAGATACAAACACTGTTGATGAGCTTAATTTTGAAACTCAACAGATACAAACACTGTTAATGAGATTAATTTTGAAACTCGGAGCATGATAGGGAGAAACTTCCATTTACCAGGTGTGATGGAATTTTTGAATTGAGGACTTTGTGGAAGAACTGAGCAGAGGAACACTTCTGCTTGGCCTCTGAAAACTTCCAGGTTGGTTTCTCCGGAGAAATATGGCTGCCAGGTTTATTAGTTTTATGAGGATGTGGTCAGTTGAAGGTCAAGTGGTGAGTCTTAAACTTTTTCTCAATTGAACATTTGGTGATTCATATGTTTATGTGAATATGGACTTACACTAGATAGGTGGATTTGAACTCCTGCACATTTGAGATCCCAATTGAACTCATACTCATTGGAAGTACAAAAATTCTGGTGGAGTATGTATTTGGTATAATATGGCAATCCAGTTGCTCTATATAGCCACACTGCTGCCCATGCAAGCTCGTCCTGTAAGTTAGATAGTAGAGGAATAAGAAGACTTCAAGAAGTTACTCACTCTGTAGTTTAAATAAATAATAGTGTGAAGTGAAAAATGAAGTAAAATTTATAATGTTAAGGAAAGATACATCATAGCCTGAGACAGAGCAATAGAAAGGGCATTCTCCATGATATGTTCCCCGGTACTGGTCAGCAAAACGAAAGAGCTGTACTAAATGACATATTCAATTACATGAGTATCATAAAAAGTTGGAGAAGAAAATTCATTAAATTAATTTTCAATTTTGAATCTAACACATGAACGAAAGAGCTGTACTAAATTAGTATTCAATTATATGAGTATTTTAAAATGTTGGAGAAGACAATTCATTAAACTAATTTTCAATTTTGAATCTAAGACACGAATTTTATAGGCATGTTAAAAATGGTCATTTTAAAGAGATTTTTGGAATATTTTGGAATCATAAAAAACGTAAGAAACCTCAAATAAGTAATCTCACCCATATTTTTCTGATCCCAAAATATTCCAAAAATAGAGACATTAAATTAAATTTAAAATAAAAGTTGTGAAAAACATTCATCCACAAACAAATATGACCGATCATATGTTTTAATTACTAAATTTATCTAGATTGCAAATTCCAAGAACAGAACAGTGAAAAGAAATTCCTATCATATGTTTGTTTTAATTACTAAAGTTATCTAGATTCTAAATTCTAAGAGTAGAATATAATAGTGAAAAGAAATTAAACCATTAGCCTTCCTCTAAAATATCTCAATATCTCTCAAATCTGCGATCGCTGTTTTAAAGCAATAAAACAGTATAAGTGATTTTAGAGTACGCATAATGTTATACCGAAGTAGCTCTTTGGAGTAGGAGAATGGAATAAGGTTTGTCAATGGCTGCAAAGACGACGGAGGAAGCGGCCAATGCTGCAGCAGTCTCTGCTGCAATTTCTGTCCCGTGAGTGGATGTATCTATTCTGTACAAAGTCCTTGGAGTGTCCATCCTCTCTGGGTTCTCCCAACAGTTATGGTCTGCAGTTGGATCTCCCACCTAAAAACAAAACCATAACTAAATTCATAATTGCTATTTGGTGTGATCCTTAGTAAATTTTGTTGTGATCCATGAGTAAATTTAGTTGGGATGGTAATTAACTCACCTGAACCCACAGCTGGTTTTCGGTGGCGCTTGCTTTGATGAAATAATCAGTTCCCCACTTAATGGCATCCCTAACGTTCTCCAACTCTCCCGCTGCTGCAAGTTCATCTCTGTACTGAAGGGCTCCCCATGCCAACATGGTAACGGTGAATGCCATCGGAAACCCATACTTCACATTATCCCCAGCGTCGTAGTAACCGCCCACCAAATCCACCTACATAAATACACAGTAAAAGCCATGTTGAACATCATTGTATCTTTCCAGACTTCTTGAAGATCTGCACCAAATAATCATTTCCTAATTTATATGGACAGAGAATGTTGATAGAAATCAAGCTGTTGCAAACTCATAACTCTAAATATTGGAGTAAGAATTCACATTGTAGGTGGGTTGCGGGGATCTTTATGTTAATAACTTAATTGTATATTTTCAGAATATCCTGAAATCTGATAGTGCTGAGAAATCAATTCCGAGAGATCAATTGTTTGATCTAAATAAGTTGTGGGTGGAGTATTAATTGTTTTCGCCAAAATAGATACCCTCGTTATTTTCGCATTGATAAGATCAGCGTCGTTATTTTGGCATTTTGGGTATGATTAACAACACTTCTAAAACATTCAGGAAACAACGTTTCTAAAACAATCCGGAACAGATGGCAATACCAAAATGAGAAGATATTGTTATTACATTTTGGATTTGTCCGTCTGTTAGAGCAGAATCTCCTCTCCAGCTTATCCTGTTGCTACTGCTGGACAGTTTCCCTGAACGTTGAGCCTCCAGAAACAGAATAGATTTATGCAGAGCATCTTTGTAGTCAAACTCACCCAACACAAACTGATGATGAGCAGACAGCACAGTAGCAAGAATTATACACACAAACCTTTCCACGGTAAGCCTGTAACCCATTTCTGCTGCAATTGATCAGTAAATGGCTACACAAATAAATATCTGCAAAAGTTGATGCGTATATATATTTGTAGTCTCACGCAACCAACGTGTAATGAGGAATAGAAACATAAAGGGGATTCGGTCTCTTTGTTTGCATGCATGTTTAATGTGGGGATTGTAGAGGTTTTGCAGGACAAAGAAGTCTTGCATGCAGGTTTGATGCGGTGCTTGAAGGGTAGAGAAGTCTTGTGGGTGTCAGCTGGACATGAAACGAGGGAAATTCCAGGAAAATATTAACTGAATGGTAAGTCTGTATAAGGTTGCCTCATCACCATTTCCTCGCAGTACTATTAAACGGGTAAATGTTAAATTTCAAGAAACACAAGGAAGATAACGAAGTTAGTTTTTCTACACAAACCTGAATATTTATTGAACATTTAATTTTTCCACACAAACGGAATATAAACTAACTACCGTTGCCTATAAGATCGGCACTATGAGCGTTTCTATTAATATACAAAATATTACCTATTCGAAAACCCGTAAAATTAAAGAAAAAATTTAAATGTATGTAATTAAAGTTATAATTTTGTAAATTAAAAGGATAACAAATTTAATTTTAAAATTTTAGTTTATTTACATATAATGAAATGATCAGGTATTAAGTTTAATTTGTAAAATTTAAAGTTATAATATACATTCTATCAATCTTGAGTTATTGGGAAGAGGTTTAAAGTTTAATTTCAAAACAGGAAGCTTTTATATATATTCTAGTTTTGCAAATCTGATAGAAAATGCAGATGTCATGTAATATCTCATTCCATATTTTGTTTAATGTTTTTTTACAAATTTTTATTTAGTAAATTTTATAGTTAAATCATTTTTAGGTTTGTGTTTTACTGTTGCAAATGGATTCCAAACACCAAAAGCCTTAAAACTCTTGTCATATTCATATAATTGTAAAAACAAGATGAATAACATAAAGTTTAACAATATATTGTAGAAATAATTTCACTCAAAAAGAAGTTAGTAAAGCTTAACATTTGAATTTGAGTTCTGATTGTTTAATAATTAAAAGAAGAGAATATAACAACTTATTATAGGTTTATAGAGATGTGTTTTTTTAGACATTCCATAATCTGATATGATACAAGGATTCTAAAGAAGTAATTGCACCACATGTTGCAAATGAAACTCAGCAAGAGAAAGAGTAGTAGAGAAAAAATAAGTAAAATTTTTATGATTGCCATTTACTGTGAACAAAATTGCCAATGGGTCAATTGCGAATACATAAATCCATTCTTCCAGGGTATGAGTTTTCTCACCACATAGATTCTTTATTAAAGAATGGTGTCCAGAGCTCAATTGCTCCATGAGTTTATGAGCCCTATACCAAAACAAACTATATTGAAATATTGAAATGTGAGACAGCTTAGAGATCCAAGCTTTACCCAACCATAAAATCATCTTCCATCAACATGTGCAGTAGGAATTAGTGCCACTTATTCATATAAATGAGTTATAATTGACCCATCACTGATCATTATTTTGCCTTGGAACTTTCCATCTCCCTAACAATCAATATAGTTGATCAATTCATCTGATAATAAACTGTGGAAATGATTACTAGAGGACCAACATGGATGTACACAAAATCCAAACTTCGGCCTGGAGAGAGAGACTTCAACCATTTAGGAAATAAATACAAGTTGTTGGCATTTGGTTTGGAGAGACCCCATACAGGACCATAGAAATTCCGGAAAGAGAGTTGGAGAGATGTAATTGTCTTGTGGGGAGATTTATTAGTTATGGACATAACATATCTATAATACATTTTTCTTTCTATTATTCCAAGAACTTGTCTGCCTCTTCCAAATGGCCAAAATATTATTCTCTACAAAATGTGAGAAATAAATCATAATCAATATTGTCTTTTGTTGTTTGGCCAAAATTGAGTTTGTTCATTCTATGTCACACTGAAAAATTGAAGTTTTAACAACATTGTGGTAGCCAAAATTTAATCTTGGAAAATCTTACCCTGTGGGGAAGTTGCTACTCGAGAGCTCTTTTTGGGTGTAGGAGAGGGCTTTGGCTTAGTCTTTCTCTTCTGAGTTAGATCATGAGTTGGATCAGTGGATCATGAACTTGATCCAGCCTTAGGAATAACAACTAGAATAAGAAACCATTAGAACACCACCCCTACCTTGCATTCTATGTCACACACAAAAAAATTACAGTTTTAATAGCATTGTTGGACTATTTTTATGGATTTTTTTTTGTCTATTTTAGTTAAATCCTAATGATAAACCCTACTTATCAGTTTTGAAACGTAAACCGTTCACGGAAAAATGTATTGTCCACGGATTATATTATTCATACAACAATTACACAAAATACAAATTCATGCTGAAGAAAAACTATCAATCAAATGAGGTGAAAACAATGAAGCCATATGGCTACATGTTTTTTGGCTAGTGAATCTTAAGAGATCCAATCATTCCAGAGAATACATTGTAGAAATTGTTTGATCACCCAGTTTAATCAAAACTAATCATGTTACAACACGAGTAAGACAAAGTTCACTTGGAGCGGCCATATCAAAATATATATAATATGGTTTCAAAAGTTGAAATTGACTAGGTAAATGGACATCTCTAGAAAAAATTGAATATTTAAAAAAACTCTAAAAATGGGCTTTAAATATGAAGGTTATGTCATTAAAAAAAATACAATAATGATAACAAATAACCAAATGGTAAGTAGAATTTCACGTGTATGGTTGTAGATGATGTGAAAATTTAATAATTAAAAAACCCTCACTAACTTTACGTATAAGCTCACTTATACAAATACATTACTTTACCTACTTTTATAAAACAAGTGATAAACACTTTTACAAAGAAGTTACTTTATAAATGAAAGTTGCATGTAATATATATATATATAGAAGCAAAATGTTTTTGATCATGTAGTTTAATCAAAACTAATCATGTTACAACACTAGTAAGGAAAAGTTCATTTGGAGTGGCCATATCAAAATATATATAATATGGTTTGAAAAGTTAAAATTGATTAGCTAAATGGACATCTCTGGAAAAAATTGAACTTGAAGTGGCCATATCCAAATATATATAATATGGTTTCAAAAGTTGAAAATGACTAGCTAAATGGACATCTCTGGAAAAAATTGAATATTTAAAAAAACTGTAAAAATGGGCTTGAAATATGAAGGTTATGTCATTAAAAAAAAAGGCAATAATGATAAAAAATAACCAAATGGTAAGTACACGTGTATGGTTATAGATGAGGTGAAAATTTAATAATAAAAATATCGTCACTAACTTTACCTATAAGCTCACGTATACAAATAACTACTTTATGAAGTCACCTAGTTTTATAAAACAAGTGATAAACACTTTTACAATGAAGTTAATTTATAAATGAAAGTTGGATGTGATATATATATATATATATATGGGCAAAATGCACGTTACATAACTTAAGCTTACAAGAATTGTAAAATGTAACTTAAAAAGAGATTTGACTCAAGACCTCTTACTATATAAAGTAACTTTTAACCAAGTGAGATAGTGCAAAACACATACTAATAGTAGTGGAGTGGAGGACAGGATTGTTGCTGTTGGTGTTGTTGGAACTTTGCCTCAGAGTGCATGCTTACAAAAAAAAAATACTTATCCAAAATAAAACATTTTTTTGTAAAAAACAAATAAAAAAATCTAATTCTCAACAACAATGAGGTTAAATATCAATTAACTTGCCTAAAAAATACAAGTTCTCCCTTTATTTTTTTATTTTTTGAGATCACATAGAGCACACTACTAAGAGAATATGTTGTTAAGAAAAATATTTTCAACACTGCTTCTAATTTGCCAGATTTTATAGAGTGCGGGGAAAAGGGAAAATGTAAATTATAAAGAGTATCAAACTAAGAATATAAACAGAAAAATGGAAAACTAACTCTATAATTATTATGTTTAAGTATAATTAAATTGTAATCTCATGACATAATGAAAAAAAATGTATCTTGGGAAAATAGACATATTTATTTATGAAAGGAAAGATGTTATTAACTAAAACCAATTCTCTAGACATAATGGAATAAATTGTTTAGGAAAACCATGTATGGAAATAATTAATATTAGAAATGGCAACACAAGCTCAAGATAACGATCAACAAAAAGAGTAGCTCTTTGAACATGCTATGATACATGTTCAGGATGATAATTCATTCCATATAAGCCAACCACCTTCAATAACTACTCACACAACTAGATCAAATATCATAGCTCTAGTATTTTATGTGGCTGAAACCCTCAAAGAGGGAAATACTCCACATCCCGAGTCAATGTGGCCGCTAGAGGAAATTTAACTACTGAAAGAGGAAAGAACTTTACATAAGATATTTCTCATGAAATCATTATTAACAGTGACTCCCCATGCTCTTTAAATCGACGTTATGGACCGATTGGGTGTTAAGTCATGGATCAATAGTCATTAATATCGAGGAGGATGTAAGCCTTTAGATTACTTTATGTCTAGAATACATCATGGCCATCAAGTTATGATGCAAATAATGCATAATAAAGAAACATGATTCTACCTAATAGACACATTAGACCAAGTTGAGCATAACTAACTCCTAAGTGTCTAACTATCCTAACATAAATTTCTGATTGGAACCTTTAACTTAATAACTACGTGAACTTGTGAAGTTCACTTGAAACATTCTCATGTTCCAATAAGTGTCATAATCCTATAAAAGTAGCGTGTTATGTATTTTGGTTACACGTTGTCGATTTGGTTACAATGAGATTGCAGGTCATTTAGGCCCAAAATGTCCCTCTATTATCAGACTTGCTAATTCACATTCGTGATACCATTTAAAGCAAATTTATGGTATGATCAATAGGAAGAAATCAATAAATATTGGATATTTGACTAAAATTTACCACTAAATAACAACTACCAAACATATTTAAATAGCTACGAACCTTATTTAAGGCATCCTAAGTAATGATGGACCCATATTAAGGGTTTGTGCCCTCAAATGGTTTAGTGAACTTAGGAAATGCACCAAAAAAGTGACCGAATGGAAAAAGAAATGAGGCAAACTGGCAACCAAGGGTATGATACCAATGGGGTAACAAGGAATCAAAGAACTCACCATAATGTTAAACATCCCAATGGTGTCCCATGTCTATACCAGGGCGAAACTAGCTCTTGGAAGGTGACATATAATTTGAGAGCTACCATATAATCATAAGGTGGGTCAAGCATGGGTGAATAGTTCCAGGAACCTTCAAGGGTATAATCATATGTGAGTACCAAAGCTCAAATTCCATACTATACACGATTATTTTTGGTGAGTGAATTTAATGAAAGTCACTAAACACCCAAGTTAATTTTGATAGAGTATAAATGATGTACAAATGATATAACATGAAGCATCTCTTTCTTAACCTAAGAAATGGAGAGTAGAAACTTGGACTATGGGTATTTATTATACCAACATTATTCTAGGTTTACCCAATCTCATATCATATCTTAATGCTTTCTTTAGTTTAAATTATATGCTAGGTGGGTATTATTAGGCCCACATTGTTTTCCATTGGCACTCAAACTTATGTCATTTTAATATACAATATCAATTTGTTTTCTATGTTTCATTAAAATAAAGCATATCATAAGAAACACATCATAAAAATGAACTAACTAAATTTAGTAATGAATAGCACAAAAGTACAGTATTAATTAGATTTTTGCATTAATATAGTACAACAACTAAACTATTTGCGAGCTTGGATAGGTAAGAAACACAAATAAATGGGTAAAACATGTTTATGTCCAATTGTGATTGAAATGATAAAAATAATATTGAATTATATAATTTAATATAATATAAATACATAGTTTTAAATATGAATATGCAATCTTGGGGTTCATTAGTCACCCATAAAGGGTCCAAAGGGAATCTATCCCAAGTGCATGTTATGGATCAACACTATCTATTTTGAATCTTTCATGATGAAGGCATAATGACTTTAATGGAATTGTTTAGCTCTAATATTGTATGCCGATTTGAATTAAAACTGAATTAAAGAATTTGGCATGAGAAGGTAAAAGCTATAAATTAACTAAAGTCTACGAGATGAAACTATTTATATAGAAACATTGGCACACATAATTGAAATTAAGACCATGCTCATCATACAAAAACTAATTTGAAAAGAATAAATGCATGTGTAATTTCCCTCAAAATGTTTTTCTATAAAGATATATTTGCTACACAAAAAATCAAGTTGAATCTATAATGAATTAATTGGCATGGCAAAGCCACAAAGAGTCTTCTACATTCAATACGACTTATAAAAATGACAATCATGAGGTTTTTTTGTATTCATATTCTAAACTTCTTTCTAAGAAAATATAATGGATTTTTATGTCTTAAGGGATGATACTCTACTTTGACTAAATGCAAGAGCAATTTGTGATCTAAGATGGTAGTACAACTAGATGGAATCAATAGGAGTTTCTAATGCTTCCTTCTAAATTTCTACCTCTAAAACATTTTGTTTTTCTAGATAAAGTTTAAATGTAAAGGTTGTGTGAAGTAATAAATTCAGTATAACATTTGTTCTTTGTTGGGAATGATTGAGTGTAGTTTCCTATGATTCATAGAAGAGATCAAAATTTGTTCCCACAGATGAATTATATTCACTAGAATTGAAAACAACTAATGTTCATTTCCAAGCCCCAAGGGTTAGCTCAAATATTTGAGTCCTCGTTGTTAAGTACCTCCCCGATCGGGAGGTCACACGAGCAATTCTCCTTGATGCCCTTGGGGTTAGGCCCTACTAGTCTCGCTGACGGGCTTTAAAAGATTCCCTTCGGGGTTGATCTCCCCAAATTTTTCCAAGGTAAAAAAAACTAATGTTCATGTCCAAGGCATTGATAATATGGCTATTCATTCCATCACAACCATGATAATATATTACTATTATTCAAAAACACAATTAGTAAAGGGTTATGCACTCCATATTTTTCCAAGGGAAAAAAACTAATGTTCATGTCCAAGGCATTGATAATATGGCTATTCATTCCATCACAACCATGATAATATATTGTTATTATTAAAAAACACAATTGGTAAATGGTTATGCACTCCATATTTTATTTGCCCAACAGGAGTAAACAGGTTCACTTTAAACATGGTATAGGAGAGATGTGTAGTGTATTGTAATCCTTATACATCCAATTGAAAAATAAAGTTCATAAAATTTTATTTTTTCATCATCCATAATAGTCATAAGAAAATAAACTCACATAAATCCATCTAAATCTCAATCTTTTAGTCACAAATAAATTGGTGTTGCAATTGACCTTTATTCCACTTAGTGATTAATAGATGTAAGATGGATCTACATTAGTATTAATAACATACAATCATACATAATCACTTA
>APFE030326286.1:0-20675 GCA_000404065.3 Pinus taeda | reverse complement strand
ATTTTAGCCCTTATGCGTAGGAGTGTCTGAATTGAAGATATGCAGGTCATCAAGGACACATTTGAATATTCAAGGAAACAAGGAACCCCAAGAATGGAAGTCGAAGGTTTTAAGGTGGCATTCGTCGATGGAAAGGTACGTGTTTGAAAATAGAATTTTCAAAGATGCTTTTGAGTTCAAGGATGTATTAAGCTACTGGAAGTCCACTGGGAACCACGTCTATTGGCACATAGCATTGGAGGTCTGTGAGTCAGATGGTGACAAGGAAGCTTGAATTCAGAAAGAGCATGAAAGTACATGTCTGAGATGTACCGAAGGAAAATCTTGCAAGGGGACCATTCCTCTCATGTAGAAAGTCCACAGGTTTGAAACAACCCGTGGAGTTTGAGATTCATAAACGGGAATATCGTGTATACAGGTGGAAGAAAGACCGAGGCTCTGAATTGAAGCAAAACACCCTAGGCGTAGTATGAGAGGACTGATAGATGTTTGATGAAGCTGAGATTCACTAAGGAATGAAACCGATATACACCATTATTTACAAGTTTATTCACTCTAGTGGTTTCCCGTAGGCCTAGTTTTTGAACTTATGCTCTGATACCATTTGTCACGTACCCAATTTTTGCCTAAATTTATTTTTTTTAGTTACAATGTTCTACATGGATATTGTCTCGTTGTAACATGCACTGGCCCCTAATAATAACACATACATTTGAGTTTAGAACATAACATTCTATCTTAAAATTCACACTATGAAATTTGGTAATCAATTAGCGATCTCACTCCATATGTATATCCTTGATGTAGATATACTCATTGTTTTGGTATACTTTGTATAGATACTTCTAATGATAAAAATGTTGTTACCTTATGAGGTAATTTTTGTATGTCCTTATCTAAATTGTACCTTACTTAAGTTCTAAGGCATATAATATGTATGACTACTTGGGGGTCTAGTCGAGCTTATATCCAACCTACGTTTCTATAGTCCATTCATTATTTCTAACATGTAAATTCACCTAATCAGGCACCCATGTGGGATGTAAGGTGTGCTCTATAGTTTTTTACTATGCTCATATGTTTACACTTGGTGATATGAGACTAGCACATGTCAAATGTCCATGTGATTAAAACATTCCATTAGTATTGGGCTCCATCTATCGCAACGATTTACACGATTTCATTCTAAGGTTTTGGTTTATCTACTCAAACCTTAACTCTTTCACCTCTCATTTCACTTTGTTTGTTCATAAAACATTTTTGTGAGGGTGAGAGGGTTTATTCACCTATAATCTAATTGGCATGCCCATTTGGCACTTTTATGTAGTTGTAATCTTCTACTGTAGCATTTTCAGCTTGGAGACAGAGTGGAATAACTAGAACGGTCTTTATTTGGAGTCCTTCTACTCAAAATTTGAAATCATCCTCTTAATAAGCTTGTGGAATCAATGAGAGTTATCTTACTTTCAAGTGTTACGCTACGTTTACTTCACTAAGGTACCCGTCAGGTGATGAAATTGACTAGCATTTGGAGGGCTTGGGTTTGACACAGATGTTTTATTTATTCCCATCTCCCTTAGAGGTACCACGGTCATTCATTAAAATTTCTCCCCTTTTTTTTCCCTAGTTGGGTATGGAATACCCTGGAGTTCATCTTCCTAATCTCTTTCTTTCCTCATTTTCTTTGTCATAGAGTTCTGGCATGTGTTCTTGTGTGATTGTCGTGTTGTATGCACAAGTAACTTAAAATGGGTTTAGCATAATTAGTGTGTTATTCTTGTTTGTTTCGAGTAGTAACATTGGTAGGTCGCTATACTACCAGTGTAGCACGTTATTTTTATTGTTGGCATAGCCCCATCTTTTTTTGTTTTGCCCATGTCATCCCCATATTGCTATTATTTTGCCCCATCAAAGCCGACTATCGTTATTATTGTTATGTAGGCTGTGATTATATCGTGACCCCTTAGACTCATATATATAGAAAGGAGGTATTTTAATTTGTATCATCCAAGAATTTTTCATTTATGTAATGTAAAGGAGGCTTTCCCCTGAAAGAGGATACTTTCTTATTCATTGATCTATACTTTTCTAAGATGGATGCGTAACATTTGGTATGCGAGCTTTGGTTTCAATGGTTTCGCTATTGCAAACAGGTCATTGTGGAATTTTTGCTATAACTATCTTTCTACAAAGGTTCAAAAGCTAAAAGTTTTACCACGAAGAGCTGAAATCCTGATGAAATGCGTGTAAAAATTTCAGCTATTTCTTCAGTATAGTTTGAGAGATATGATCCACATAAGTTAGGGTTTTTGCATGCTCCAAAATTTTATCTCACATAGGTGGCCTTGATAAAATAATCATATCGTCCTCTACGAGCACTGGATTTGAATTTTGTAAAACATTTCCACAATTGAACGGACTGTAGTATCTTGTGTATCATTTTCAGTGTCGAAGTTCAAAACAGTGGTACGTGGAACTCTGTAAAAGTTCACTCTACTGAACGAGTCCATAATCACGCCATTAATGGATATTTGACATAACTTTACCTTGAAGAATCAAAATTTAGTCTGACTTGTGGCATTGGAAGGAATACATAGAGGGACACCATAAGACCTTATTTCAAACCTTGAAGATCCAAATTTATAGAGATACAAAAAATTCAATACTGAGCTCCTACAAAGCAAGAAAAAAGTGTGTATTGTTTTAAAATTTGCATAAGTTTTGTTTGAAAGATCAGGTTGAAGTGATTCAAGTGGCATATTGAAGCATAAATATCATTGTTTTATTCGAAAATGACTCAAAGTAAGAAAAATGAAGCACCTAGTAAGCAACCATAAATCTGTACTATGATGCATGAAGAAGAGGAAGAAACACAATATGATATATCAAAATTACAATGCCAAAAGCAACAAATTTCGCTCTCGCAAAGAGTATCCAAAAAGGGAATGCAAGCTAAGATGGATGGTTTGAATAATTGTTTAAAATAAGACATGGAAGGTTTTAAGGATGGTTTAAAAGTAGACATGGAAGGGTTGACAAAGTTTCTACAACAAACGCTTCCTAATGACGAAAAGATAATAGATGAAACTCATGATGAGAAAAAAAGAAATGTTAATCAGGATTTCATAGAATCTAACATTGGATTGAATACCCACCATATTGCATATATCGATATGAGGAATTTTGATGGCAAGGATCGGGTAACATGGATATTACAAATGGACCAATATGTCGATCTCCATAATGTGAAATACACACAAAAGGCATGCATTGCAACTTTATATTTAAAACCCAATCTTTTTGTATGGCATCGATGTCTTCATTCTTCTAAACCACTCCTCGCTTAGTCAATTTTTAAGGAGGAAATGGTAGAAAATTATGAGGATATAAATAGCAACAACTTCTTTAACCAATTGATAAATCTCAAACAAAAGGGTTCAATGGAGGAGCACATTAAGGATTTTCAAAAATTGAATATAAGGGTAAATGATATTTCAGAGGAACATAGTATTGATGCCTTTAGAGGGACATTAAATTATAACATCCAACATGAGGTTTTCCTTTCGGAACCTGATTCATTGGTGAAGGAATCCAGGGTGGCAAGAAAAGTTAAAAGAGAAATTATGGAAACAAAGAAATCCACCACTCAAAACTATAGATATGGAAGTGTTGCTTCTCTTATCCTTCCAAAACCTACAAGGTTGACACCATAGTAATTGGAAGAAAAAGGAGAAAAAGGGCTTTGTTATAGTTGTGATAGAAATTAAACTAAAGGTCATAAGTGTGCTGAGAAGAAATTATTTTACATAGACTATGAAGAAGAAGAAGTAAAGGAACAAGAAACATCAAAAGAAGAGCATATACCCCAGGAACCAACCCCAGAGAAAGAATAAATGAATCCGACCATATCTTGTACTATATTAGAAAGAATTACTACTGCCCAAACTCCCAAGATAGAAGGACATAAATCAAGAATAAAAATGTGATAATGTTGATTGATTCAGGTAGTAACAATAATTTTATTCGTTGTAAGATAGCCAAGGAATTGAATTGCTTCCTATATCCAACAGTAGAGTGTCAAGTGATGGTTGCAAATGGAGGAACTATAAATTGTTCTTGAAAATTCCATAATCTCAGTCTAACCATGGGGGAATATGTATCGAAAATTCTAATTATCTCCATTCCAATGGGCGGCGTTGATGTTGTACTAGGAGTCCAATGGCTACAATATTTGGGTACGATAGATTTTAATTTTCAAGAACATTTCTTGATATCTTTTTGGGAAGGAAAGGTAGTTGAGTTAAGGGGTATCATAGGGAAACTAGGAAATTTAATCAGCTGTAATGGCATGACAATGCATATAAATAAAGAAAAACAAGGCGTAATTGCACAATTTTTCCACTTAGAGATTAAAACATCGAGATCATCTATTTCTATAGATCGCTAAAAAGTATTGCACAATCATTCCAAGGTATTTGAGATTCCCACAGGCTTCCCACCTATTATTGGTCATGATCATGCTATTCATTTGATTCCATGAACTGTTCCTCCAAGCATCAGGCCTTACAAATATCCCTATGCACAAAAGAGTGAGATTGAATGTATGGCTGCAGAAATGTTAGAGGTTGGTATAATTAAACCTACTCAAAGTGTTATTTTTTCTTGAGTAGTATTGGTGCATAAGAAGGATGGATTGTGGCACATGTGTCTAGATTGTAGGGAGCTCAACAAGTTCATTGTTAAAGATAAATTTCCCATTCCTGACATTGATGAATTGTTGGATGAATTCCATGGAGAAATTGACTTCACCAAGTTTGACTTTCATTTAGGATATCATCAAATTAGAATGAATACTGGAGACATTCTCAAAACAATATTTAGAATTCAAGAGGGTCATTATGATTTTTTGGTCATGCCTATTGTCCTTATCAATCCACCTTCTATATTTCAAGGTTTAATGAATTCCATTTTCGAAACCTTGTTTAGAATTTCTTTTTTAGTATTTTTTATGATATACTAATGTACAACAAGTCTTGGAAGGATCATGTCCAACATGTTGATAGGGTGCTCAAATTATTGGAGGAGAAATAATTATATGAAAATATTTCCAAATGTTTCTCGCTATATTTATGGAGATATGATCTAAGGATGTTAGGGTTTTTACAAACTCCAAAGTTCCATCTCAAATAGATCAACGTGGAATTTTTGCTATAATTTTATTTCTATAATGGTTTAGACTCTCAAATTAAAACCCATTTGAGCTGAAATCGTGGTGCAACGTGGGACTGAATTTCAGAGCTTGTTTTGCTATCCAGTAAATTGGATACTATAGATGGAGAAATATTTTTATTTACATGATATACGACTGTTACAAAATGTACATATTGCATGTTTATATTTAGAACCAAATCAGTTCGTATGGTATAGAGAGTATTTTTTCTCGTAAATCACTTGTCACCTGGTCAATTTTCACGGAAGAAATGATACCATATTATGAGGATACAAAGAGAAACACCTCCTTTAGATAGTTGATAAATCTCAAACAGAAGGGTTCAATGGAAGAGCAGATTGAGGACATCCAAAAATTGAATATAAGGGTAAATGATATTCTAGAGAAGCAAAGGATTGATTCCTTCATAGGGACTAAAGGATAACATTTAACATGAGGTTCGTCTTTGGGAACCTGATTCATTAGAGAAGGCATTCAGGTTGCCAAGAAAAATTGAAAGAGGAATTATGGAAACAAGGAATCTTACCACTCATAGCTATAAATATGGATGTGTGTTTGCTCCTAGCCTTCCATAACCTACAAGGCTTACAACAGAAAAACTGGATGAAAAAATAGAAAAAGGGCTTTGTTACAATTGTGATAGCAAATACACTAAAGGTCATAAGTGTGTTGAGAAGAAATTATTTTACATACATTGTTAAGTGGAGGAAGAAAAGGATTAAGAAATGTCAAAAGAAAAGGATATACACCCAGAACCAACCCCAGAGAAGGAAGAAATGAATCCAAACATATCTTGTAAATCATTGGTAAGAATTACCAATCCTTAAACTCTTAAGATAGAAGGACATATCAAGAAGAAAAATGTTCAAGAAGTGAAAGATCACATTGAGCATTAAGAAATGAATCCAACCATATCTTGTAATGCATTTGCAGAAATTACCACTACTCAAACTCTCAAGATAGAAGGACATATCAAGAAGAAAAAGTTTCAAGTAGTGAAATATCACATCGAGGATCAACAACAATTTCTCCAACTTTTAAAAGATAACGCCACTTTGGTGCATAATCGAATGAAACAACAGGCATATCAACATCGCAATGAAATAATTTTTGATGTAGGAGATTGGGTATTTTTACGGCTACATCTATACAAACAAATGTCCCTCAAGCAACCTATTTATGAGACGGAAATGTTTGCAATACTTCATGCACTTACGAAATGGTGACCTTACCTAATGGGAATATACTTCAAGGTAAAAATGGATCATGATAGTCCTAAATAATTTTTAGAGTAAACATTACCTTCAAAAGAACAACAAAATGGGTCACAAATATGTTGGGTTATGACTTTGAAATCATCTACAAAAAAGGGAACGAAAATGATGAGGACATGGAAGCATTTTTTTGTGCTATTTCTATTATCCAATCAGATTAGATAAACAAGGCCAGGGATGAATGGAAATATTATGAAGAAGTGTTTCCACTCATTCAAAAGTTACAGAAGATCCCAGTTCAAGTAATATTACCAGAACTTGAAGAGGAAGGAAAAATCATATTGGAACCTAAAGAAGTCTTAGAAACAAGAAATTGAAAACTATGAAATCGATCAATTTCAGAGTATCTCATCATGTGGAAGAACTTACCTACTGAATATTCCACATGGGAGGATGAGAAGTTTATACGGAACCATCTAGAACTACTCAAGCATTGAGGACAACACTTTTTGAAGGAAAGGGGCTTGTTAGGTCCCTATACTACTAGTGTAACCCCTTATTATTATTAGTGCAACCCACTTATTATATCGTTGTGCCCACGTAGTCCCCGTAATGTTATTATTGTGCCCCAAATAAGCCCACTATTGTTATCGTTGTTCCCTTTCATTATTATTGTTATGTTGAATCTGATTATACTATGACCCCTTAGACTCCTATGTATAGAAAGTAGGTGTTTTCATTTCTAACATCCAATAATTGCTCATTTGTGTAATGTAAAGGAGGTCTACACCTCAAAGAGGCTAATTTTTAAGGCATTGATCTATCTTTTCTATCTTTTTGTGAGTTGGTTTCATAACAAAGATGTTGGGTTATGACATTGAAATAATCTACAAAAAAGGGAAGAAAAATGTTGTTGCAAATGCACTCTCAAGAAATGATGAGGATGTCAAATGATTTCTTTGTGTGATTTCTATTATACAACCAAATTTCATAATCAAAGCAAGGGATGGGTGGAAGAATTTTGAATAAATGTGGATACTCATTCAAAAGTCGCAACAAGATCCCAATATGTCTCATACGTTCAGATGGAAAAATGATTCATTATGGTACAAAGACAACTTATATCTTTGTAAGAATTCCCAACTCAAACAAAATGTCATTTTGGAATTGTAGACCTCTTCCTTGGGAGTGCACTAGGGAATTTTAAGAACTTACCACAAGGCCAAGAAGAAATTAGATTGTGGGGGCTTAAATATGATATTCAAATGTTTGTGGAAGAATTCTTCGTTTTCCAACAAAATAAATTTGAGACAATTAAGGTCTTGGGTTTGTTACAACCTTTAACAATTCCAAATCGATGTTGGGAGGAGGCTTGAATAGATTTTATCGTAGGATTACCAAATTCTAAAGAAAAGAGTGTCATTGTGGTGGTAGTTGATAGAGTTACCAAGTATGCACAATTTGTGCATTATCTAATCCCTTTAAAGCTAGTACACTTGCTACTACATTTATGGAAATAATTTAAAAGCTACATCGAAACCCAAAGATTATTGTAAGTGACAAAGACCCCATTTCCACTATAAATTTTTGGACAAAATTATTTTCTTGGTGGGGTATTCATTAGATCATAGATCATCTTATCATCCTCATTCTTGTGGGAAAAATGAGATAGTGAACAAATATTTGGAAGGATATCTTCATTGCTTTGTATCTGATAAATAAACATAAGTGGTCAAGTAGTTACCTCTGGCTGAATGGTGGTATAACATTTCCTTCCATACTGTAGAAAAAATGACCCCATTTATCACCCTTTATGGACATCATCCGCCATCGAAAACATCATATTTAAGATAATATTATAAGGTTCAAGTAGCGAAATATCAAATCAGGCATCAACAACAAGTTCTGGAACTCTTAAAGGATAACCTCACCTTGGAACATAATCAAATGAAACAACAACGAAATCAACATCGCATCAAAAGAATTTTTAATGTAGGTGACTGGGTATTTTTATGGCTACAACCATACAAACAAATGTCCCTCAAGCAAGCTAAGAAGGATAATAAATTATAACCAAAGTATTTTGGTCCTTACAAGGTGTTACAAAATATTGGTGCTATGGCATACAAATTAGAGCTTCCTGCATCTTCTTGAGTGTACCCAGGTTTCCATGTTTCATGCTTAAAGAAGGTTATAGGTGACAATATCCCAGTTCAAACAACATTTCTAGAACTTGAAAAGGAAGGAAAGATCATATTGGAATCTGAAGCAGTCACGGAAATAAGAACTTGGCAACTACAGAATCAATTAATTTCAAAGTATCTCATCAAGTTGAAGAACTTACCCACTAAATATTCCACATGGGAGGATGGGAATTTTAAACCAAATCTTACAGAACTACTCAAGTATTTAGGACATGAATTTTTTGAAGGAGAGTGGAACATTAGGTGCAGATACTACAAGTGTAACCCCTTATTTTTATTGTTGGCATAACCCCCTTATTGTTATTGTTGTGCCCACGTAGTCCCCATGTTGTTATTATTGTGCCCTTAGAAGCCCACAGCTGTTATTGTTGTGGCCTTACATTATTATTGTTATGTAGGCTATGATTATATTGTTACCCCTTAGACTCCTATATATATTGGAGGTCTTGTCATTTGTATCATCCAACAATTTCTCATTTATCTAATGTACAGGAGGTTTACCCCTTGAAGAGGATAATTTTTAAGTCATTGATCTATCTTTTTGTGAGTTTGTTGCATAACAAACATAGAACCCTTGAAACTGCATGCATGTTGTGTGATTTTCATGGGTCTACATGGGTTTTATCCGTAGATGACCCAAGCCTGCTCATGGGATACAAGTTGTTTTATATTGTTTATTTGGCATTCCATATTTTACTTTGATATTTCCTCGAACAGAGCCTATAGTTGTTGTTTTTGGGTTTCTTTTTGTTATGCCTTTTGTAAACTATTACATTCTTTATTTGTAGGGATGGAGTTCTACATAGTACAACTTGCAACAAGTATACTTTACGCTACCTAGCTTAGTCCTTGTAAATTTTCTATGTCATCACGGGTTTTTTCTAACCTTAGGAGATAATGCCATTGCAGGCACGTTCTAGCATGGGAAGGAAGCGATTTTAAATTGAGGTTTACTATTTCTCACAATGCCTCAGGTCATTCCCTGTAATTTTCCTCTTCCGAATGTCAATTATTAAGTCTCGGCGAGTTGCGTTTGGGGTCTGACCCCCTTACAAACTTTTCTTTGGGTTTGAACAAAACTCCCCATGAGGGTTATGTAGACATTTTTTTGGCATAGATATGACTCGTCGTTTTCAATATTTAGTCCGGTGGCCTCCTATGCTTAATGAATGACTATTTTTCGAATATAAAGTATTGTACAATTATATCCATGATCTCTTGTCATCCTTCAATTGGAGAATATATAAATCAATATTTTTCATTTCATTTCTATAATTTATGGGGTTTATTATTATGGCATTGTTTATTCAACTTCATTATTTCCTTGAACTATAGATGTACCTTTATTATGCCACTCTTGGTTTTCCCTCTTCACAATCTTCTATTTGTTTGTTCACTTTATTCTTGGTTGAGTGATTAGAATTATGAATGCAAAATTTCATGCCTCATTAACTAATATAAATCGTTGTTTTTAGTATCTTGTTTGGAGATTCCTTCTTGTTCAACTATATGATGTTGGGTTGCATGGATTCAACTAGGTGCTGACCCCTAGATACTCATCCTATGGTTCAGCTCAGTGGTTCCTTCTGTAAATTTATTAATATTTTGATAGTGATATTAAATCAATTAAGGTTGGCTTCGAGACAAAATCCTTTGACATATTGTTATGATTTCTTTGATTTCCCACATGTCTCTTGGCCTATCACGATTGACTAAATGGCTTGTTATATCTTAATGATTTGATATAAAGTGAGAGATTTACGTTTGCATTAATTTATGGTCGTAGCCTTGGTAATTTTTAATATTTATAATTTTGTTTAAATTATTAAACATCAGATTCGTATATTTATCACTCTTATCCATATCAAGGAGATGCAATTTTAAAGGGTCACTTTCGAGCCTACTTTAATATTTTCCTAGGAGCTATGACTCCATGACCTATGACAGTTAAATTGGCTAGTGACCCTTTGCGTATACCTACATGCTTAGTACAGTAATGCACTCACTACCACACATTTTCGTCTCTCTCATATAATGTAACCTTCAAAATGTCACATGGTTAACTAGAACGCTTTGATTTTATCTAATAAGGGCAACAAAACTTATTAACATATACAAGATACTTATTTAGCTCTATATTTTGGGAGATTTTATATATAGATGAACCTCATCTCATTATGTTGATATACAATTAAATAAATCGTTATTGAAAATTGGGTTTGTGTTGCCTCTTCTCTCATGGTAGAGCTCATAATCCAAAGTGATTCCTTTAAGATTTGTAAGCAATACTATATCTACTAGATGGACTAGAAAACATCATCAAACAGAAATCCAAGGTATTGTACCTTTGTTATATGTGAAGAACGGTATTCTAAACATTGTGATAACATAAATCGAACTCGAGGAAAGAGGATGCTGTTGAGGTCGAGTTACAATCATATAAGGAATTTGTCTCCATTATTCTATAAGAGAACATTATTAGAGATAAGACTAACTCCATATCACTTATATCAATATGAATATACTAAGTTCACCTTAATTACATTTAGCATGATATAACTCAATAGGAATTTTTCACTTGTCTCGACTTTTATAAATTTCTCTAAGAAATACTAATTTTCATATCGTACAATCTGATTATAGGATCCTTTTACTATAATTAAATATAGGGGTACACATATTTTTTTCTTTAACAAAAGCTAGAATTATTATACTAAAAAGGACAGGTTAAATAAATGACGATATAACATGCATTTTAGTTAATGATATATAACCTACACAATATATGACATTGATAATGTACATAATAAAGAATCTAATTGTAACTACAACTTGGAAAACCACTCGGGAAATAAACATGTTCCTCCTGACCATGAACATCCTTTTCTAGTTTCTCGAAACCTAAGATCTACTTTCCATAAGAATCAACAACATCTTTGATTCATATGTGGTGTATTTTATACATTTCTTCCGAGCATATTTTTAGCAACATCCTGCTTTAAGGTCTACAAACCTTTTTTCCTAGGCCTTTTTTTTCTTTCCCGAAAGATAATACTTTCTTTTTATTGAAACCTTGCATTTTTCTCCCGCAACTCTTTATTCAACCCTACTTAGTATATTTCTCCGACAAAGTGATTTAACATAATCCTTTTCTCCCATCATGTTAAATCAATATGCTTTTTATTAATTTCATCTAGGCATTTTTAGGAGGTTTTTTGGAAGGTCAAGTATGTGGTCTTAACCATAGATTTTCCAAAGTTGGAAAGAAATATTTCAACTTTAGTGTTCTTTTCCTGAGATTTTTTCTAACACTTTATTTATTTTATTAATAATCAAATTGATTACATCATCAAAAAATTTTACACATGGCTTCCATAGCCATTAAATCCAACAATATGTTCATGCCTTGAATAGTCAACATTAAATGTACGAAATAGAGGGGTATTAGGATTAGCATCGCTAATTTGTTTAACCAGCAAAATTCCATGTGATTGACTTCATTTTAGTAATTTTGCGTAATGAGTAGTCATTATATATATAGACATGAAATGAAATTCCATTTTTCATAAATTGGAACTATGGTGAATGTCAATGGGATTAGACTCGTTATATACTATAGAAGGTTCTTTTCCCTTAATTGTTGCTTGGAAAACAACTTCATGGAAACTTTGTTTTAAAGTTCCTTATATGTAGCATCTAGAACATGTATCCTTATTTTTTATGTTTACTTTTAATTCATGTAAATGGTTTATGGTTTAATAAGACCAATAGCTTTATACATTTTTGAAATATTAGGAACATTCATGCATGTGAAAAGAAGAATTGATAATATATTTTGTAAAAGGTTTGGCTTTATTAAAAGTAGTTGTAACTAATGTTGCTAGTGAGATTAAGGAAGGGATGCATAATGAAGCAAAGTGAAAGGTAACATGTTGCAACGTGATTTAGAGCCATAAATGTTAAGAATAATGTCTAAAATAATGAAATGAAAGATTATACATAGAGAAATATAGTAATTTTGAAATGAATACCACGTATATGACATGGGATTTCGGTTATGATTTCTTGTCAAATTTAAATTTATAGACTATGGGGCCCATGTTAAGGGTCAAATATGAATACATGATTTACGTCAATGTTCCTTATACCTTAATGTTAATGTGCATATGGTCAGTTATGTAAATTATAGTGGGAAAATGTGCTAAAATAGAGTTTTGCATCCTAGACATTTATAGGATAGTAGGGAAATGCCCAAGCAAGGCCATCAACAGAGGTAATTTCTTGCCCACATTTCCTCTCCCGAGAGATAGATGATCTTAATAAGGGAAAAAGTTTGTCCAAGATGGGGAGAGGGCAAAAGCTTCAGGTGACCTTGCTAGTTTTGGAGCCTATTGGAGAAGGCCCAAAAGAGTGAGTTTTTGAGCTTTAAATTCTTCAACACAGGAAACTTTTAGAGGAATATGAAAGATGCGGCAAAGTGTAATTTTGTTTTAGACCAAGTTTGATCACTATTGCGGAATCATATTGGATGTGAAATTGGCTCATTCTAGTTGTGGAAACAAGTTTCCAATTATTGGGAGGAGAATTATTTTCCCCAGTATGGTTTTCGTGGCAAACCAGGTAAGTGATGATTAAACATTTTTTATGATTGTATAAGAATTTCCTATACATCCATAGAGGAAAGGATCCTAGAGCTCTGGGTGGAATTATTGGATGTGTAGCCCCTCTATTGTATTACTAGTATTGTGGATGTCTTTAGGAGGGGCTAAGACCATATGCACTTGGTGCAACTATGACTACTTTGATCATTTCGATGATTGGAGAGGTAGGTGCTCTCTAAGTACTTATAGAAGTATTGTGATTAAAATATCACTTGACATTGCATAAATTATTAATAGCTAATGCACTTCATTTGATTGAAAAAACTATGATTAAAAGTAATGTGATTATGATTAAGAGATACTAATTGCATTTGTGGGTCAAACCCTATAGGGTGCATGCAATGGAGGTTGTGAAATAATCTTAGGTGCTTGTTGTTGGGAAATTAAAACATGCTTAGAGTGCTTATCATAGTTGATAAACCACATGTAATTAAACTTAATGCGTAAACTGACCATGATTTCCAAGAGTAATTGGAAAGTAACATTACGTTGGTATAGAAACTTTGTTTTTTTTTGTTATAAAATTGAGCAATGGATAAATTATTGAACATAAAAATTGAATATTTTTTAAAGATGTAAATGCTTATGATTATAGATAAAGATAATATTGTTGTATTTAATGGTATTTCCTGGAAACAAAATCCTTCATTGGAAGTAGAAGGATACACTTTTCATTGTTCTAATATCAATGTAATGAGTATAAATTAGAGATGAACACCAAGGATGGAATTATATTTAAGGGGGGGAAATATATAATATCCCTAACGCCACTACAAATCAAAAGACATAATAAAGAATGAAATTTTTACTTGCGAATTTCATATTCAAAGTTAAATTTATTTATAATTCATTTGGGAAGAGAGCTAAATTAACAAATTAAATAAAATTAATTTCAAACAATGGTTGATGTTGAGAATCCGTTATGAATTATTTTGTAGCTAGTTGCATTCATTTCCTTTCCCTGTCGAATCAAAAAAAATAAAGAGGCATTTAATGAAATAAGATTTTTTTTTCATCTGCGTTGTGAAGTCATGGCTCGAAAGCAAATGTTAGAGTGCAATCCATTTTTATTCTTTTGTTTTCACCTCGTAACAGACTAGTAGTACCAAAATTCCACAACAAGAGTTATTTCATGGTGTAATCTCCCATTATTTTATGGGTGGGGCACAAGGGCAAAGGACAATTCTAAAGGAATATATATTCCTACAACTTGGTTCAGATGCTCCAAGTAACGAAGAACAACAATTCTACATAAGGATTTGCTGGTAAAATATATAATGGAGGAACAATAGAAGGATGGTGTTCTTGCATTGTTCGTCTTCAACTGTGTCAATAGATATTGGCAGGCAACGACCCCATGATGATGGAACTTGTACATGAGTGGTTTTTGCCAATTATTTATGATGGATGTCCACCTTGTAAGGAATACACTAAATAAAGTTGAAAGGAGAATATTGGAAATTATGACGAACAAGTGGACGTTTCATTGTATCTCAAGGGTTTGTTCCACTATCTTTGTGTTTCTTTACGTGCCAAGTAAGTTACTTACTCATTTGCAATGGTCATGCACAAATATGTGGCATGCAACTAAGTGTATTAAGCTCATTCTACCTTGTTTTGTCTAGATATCTATGGTTGTTACTATGTGACCTACTTTAGAGATTTTTATTTTTATTGTAAGTGCTAACCTTCTTCGAAAATTCTATGGATTCTCATGCCCATGGAAATAAGTTGTGGTGATTTTAATTTAATATTTTATTATTATAAATCACATAAAAATGTGCAATATTAGAAATATTAAAATTTAATAACGATGTTCTCACTTAGTTCGTTCATGGAAAAAGACACTTGTTGCCTTTTGATAACTGCTTTCTTTTAGAAATTAGATTGAGGTTCATAGATTGGTAAAATATACTCGGCCATTAATCTATAGATATTTCATTATTTATATTCTACTTTGAGCCTCATGGAAAATGTGTTTTGTTTATTATTCTTTATAGTGGGCATGTAGTTTGACCAACATTTTTGAGCCTATAGATAGTAGCTATTATTAATATTTTTGTTTATTTTTGTTTACACTTGAGTAACAATTGTAGGGAAATAATTCATTTTCCTCTCCAAGCATCAAGGTGTGGTAACTCATTTTTTTCATTCACTTTTTTCTTAAATGTTGGGTGCTAGTTGAGACTAATATATTTTTCGAAATGTTAAATGGATTTATTTTTAAGAATGAGGGGAATTGTCATTAGTTAGGGCTTTTTTTTTTTTAAGAAAATGAAAAATTAAATTGGGTTGATTTCTATTCTCTATCATTATTTATGTGTTCTTAACAACTGAGAGTAAAAATATAGATAACTATCCACCAAAATATAAGCAATTAATTTATAAATTCAACTTTTTATTGATGACTAACAATAAAATATTTTATTATTATTTATACCTATCCCTATTTATATTTCAAAAAGATTTATAATATTTTTATTGTCATAAAAGTTATAAATGAAAGTTTTATATATATAAAAAAAAGAAGAGAAAGAGTCCTATTTGAACAACATTTGTAATATTAAAACAGACCTAATATAATAATATATATACATTTTACATCGTTATGGTTAAAATAATTATAATTATATACATTTTAATTCCTGCAACTTCATACCTATCTCTATTTATACTTTCAAGCTCCTCTCGTTCTCTTCACCATCTCATCTTCACTTCTTTCCTTGTGGATTTTTTTCTGTTTTTCTTTGTGGTCCATATCAATGGCATCGAAGCTCGTACTAATGTTGGGCATTTGCATTTTCGCCCTCCTCCTGCTATCTCCCGTAACAGCCGTAGAAAACCCGCAGGCAACCTTGACGCAAGCAGGTAAAATACCACTGACTAACTTAGACATGGAATTTCATTATTTCTGGAATTTTTTTTTTTTTCCGTCTCGTCGATATCAATGGTTTGAAAGTTCATATTTGTGTAACAGCCACAGGTGATGTAGAAAAGCACAAGCCTCCTCACCACCCTCCTCCTCACAAGGTAAAATCAACAGAGGATGTAGAAAAGCACCGCCCTCCTCACCGCCCTCCTCCTCATCACCATGGATGTTGATAAAGCCAGACTTCATGACTGTTTATGTTGGCTTAGGAGTTAATAAAACGTAAAGCGAGACATCATAATTATTTTGACTACTAGTTTATTAATTATGTGAATGTTTTAATATTAATATTAATGTTTAATGGTGTGTTTCAGATATTTTTTTTGAATATTTCATTTTATCTATGATTCAAGAGTATCTTGGGAAAGAAAGTTATGTAAGATTACAAAATAGTATAAATTCTCATTATAAATTAAAGATATATTATTCATAATTTTAAAATTTATATTTTGTTTGATGTTAAAATATTTCTTATATATTTGATGTTGAAATATTTTAGTTAATATTTTCTAAAGGATAAATTCTATATTAAAAACTAAAATAATTATACAGTTACAAAATATTAAAAATTATAAAGTAATATTTGTTTTCTATATATAAAATTAATTTGTTTAAAATAGATGTTGAAATATTTTGTTTATATTCAATATTGAAATATTCTATTTTTAATTTAATTTTTTATATACAAATATATATGAAGTTGATGTTGAAATATATTTAAGTAATATATGTATTCATGTATTGTATTTCAAAGATAGGATTTTGTTTTCCTACTATTTTATCTCTCTACATGAAGTTTATATGAAATTATGTTACTATGGACATTGAAATATTTTATTTATAACTAATACTTTTTTGTTATTAATATTTCTTTTTTAAATATGACATGTCAACTATATGTTTAACATGGAATGAATTACAGATTCACTTCATCATGTGGTGCAAGATTGCACATGCAACCTCCATATTGACTAGTGGGGGAATTAAACATCTCCCTCATATTAAAAAAAAGGGGGAAAATATAGAACAAATTAGAAGTTCCCTAGAAGAGGTGTTTGCCAGAGGATGAGTGGGCAGGGGCAGGACCCTAACATGCATTAATGTCTAAGACAAGGATTGATGCCCCTCCGGTATTATTTATCACTAGCCACCTTTGCTATGAGCACCTGTTCGAGATCACACCCAACAATTTTATTTTAAGCTACTAGGCCAAATGCTTGTTTCAAGTGAAGGGCGTGTTCATCCATGCCCTGTAATATTGAATATCTAAATGGACCTCTTCTTATTGCACAAGCAATGACAAAATGTTACGTCAAAAGGTAATTTTTTTGTGTTTTTACTGCAATTAGATGTAACTATCAAATTAATTTTGTCTTACTCTTATACCTGGCAATAAAATTTTTGACTAATTGTGAAATGTTTCCTATTGTAGTGGTGTTCCCACTTCTCCACTAATGGGTTTTTATTATTGTTTTTTAAATCCGAGTACATTTTTCCACAGCACAACATTCATTTACGAGGATCCATGATTACCGTATATGTTTCAACAGGTTAGAGTGAATAAATTTCCAAGTTCAGTTTTCTTTTTGTATACATATATTTTAGCGGTTTTTTCCAATGTTTCCATGATTACCGTATATGTTTCAACAGGTTAGAGTGAATAAATTTCCAAGTTCAGTTTTCTTTTTGTATACATATATTTTAGTGGTTTTTTCCAATGTGCCCAGCATATAAATTTTTTCTTGAACTTAGTTTTTGGTTTCCTGTAGTTTCCTCCTTGACGTTCAAAAGTTCACATCAAACTACACTTTTTTATCAACTCTCTCTTAGATATGTAGTTTTCTCTTAAATTTGACATTGGGTTTTTACAATTCACTTGTTATTTTCCCTTACGCATCACACTGGGCTAATTATATTCGTGGGATGCATTGCAGGTATTTTCGCCCTCATGACCATTATAAGTATGTCTCCTAAGTGGAAAATACGCAACTACTAATCTCCGTTCTCACTGCAACAGGAAAATTCCCTCCTTGTTAAGTTTCCATACGATTTGTTGCCTGTTATGGATGTACACAGTCTCCATACTGGGTCTATCTCAATAGATCAATGTTTAATTTGGTGGTTCATGTAGACCCCTCCTTAAATTGTAGAGCTTGAACATAACTATTCTTCCAGTTGAATGAGTGAACTCGGTTCACCACCGAATTGCAACATATAGTGTATTCTCCATTTATAATTTAAACCCTAAGAGTTATGTAAATGTTTGTTCTGTATTACATACTTTTAATATACTCCCCACTCACTTCCACTATTATTGTTATAAAATTATCGACTTTGTGTATGTTTTTCATCGTTCGCCATTGCTCTTTAAAAGGGAGGTCACATATGACTATATATTAAATCTTAGTGTTTTGGTTTCAAATAAAATGGGAACTCTAAAGATCTCCGTTGCTTGTATCAATTCCATGTACCATACTTCTCATGCCACACTATGTTTTTATTTACTAGTTTGGTTAGAGTGAATATTGTCATAGGTTGTCCATGATTATACTTTGTTTGATGTATATTTAATCGAAATTAAATTACTTATATGAGTATTGTATGTGATGTAAAATAAAGAAAATAGTTTAATACTACTTTGTCTAAGATTATATTTCTGCACATCTGGCTTTACTGCTAGTAGTTCACGGGTTCACAATTGTAATTTACCTGTTACCAACAGTTACTCAAGTAAAAAATTGGCAAAATTATCTATGGTTATTATAATTTCAAGTTCCATATCCTTCTTAATACTTTTACTATTTCAATTTGAGAATTTGTCACATGGGATCATCTAATTTCCCTTGCACAAAATTTTATGACATTTATTTGGTGTGATTTATGTCTCTTATCAAAAGCCACTACCTTACTTACTCCATTAGTATGAAGATTTTCAGGTGGTACTATTCCTCGATTTTCTCTATATCAATATTTTTTTCTTTGATAATATGATCACTCAAATGTTTCCTATAAATCTTAAGTTTCATTTTATTTTTCGTATATGCATATTTCATTTGTGATTTAGAGATCAATCATTTTTATAGATGTTGATAATGCTATAACTTTTGCTTCCTTTTATGTTACTTACTTAATTATAATAATTCATTCTTAAAACTAGAGTTTATAAAATCTTCTATGTTGTTCTTAGGATCGCTCGCTAATTTTTTTTCTTAAGAATTCACAGTTTTACACAGAGGAACTAGTTAAATTTCCTTCCCTTCTATCTTGAACACATTGTGATTTCTCATTAATTAATAAGATATGAGCTACTTTTCTCACTTTGCATAGAATTAGCATC
Organism: Pinus taeda; assembly: GCA_000404065.3. Taxonomy (NCBI): domain Eukaryota; kingdom Viridiplantae; phylum Streptophyta; class Pinopsida; order Pinales; family Pinaceae; genus Pinus; species Pinus taeda. The sequence goes on along the minus strand of APFE030326286.1, from coordinate 1,100 downwards.
TCAGAAATATATTTAAAGAAGTGTTGAAAGTAATTGAATACAAAAATTGATAAGATAATCATAATTTGCATGGAATTTACAGCTCTTTGGAGTTGCTTAACATAACTTCACCAAAAATAATCCTTCATGGATTTATATATTAACTTCTATTGATTATCAGAGTTATATCATTCCTCAGCACATTATTTATCACAACATGATATATTTATCAAAATATTTTACAAGATTAACATCATGTTATCTATCATAGCATTGGATATTTATTAGAATATTTACAGGGTGAGCATATATCATTTTCTATACCAAACCTTAAAATAGACTATATATTTAAATATATAACAAGATGCATCAAAATATTTATTGAGTTATTCACATAGATAATTATGCACAAATTTCTTGGCCAAAATCATTGCAAAAATTACACTTGATGAGCACACTAGCCACCCAACCATGAATTGTATCTCCAGTTCTCCCTGATCTAAGAGTACTTTCCAAATATATCAACAACCCGTATTGATCCTGTTAATAGAGGGTTTATACTTTTCATTCCACAATCAAATTTTCCTTCAGTGGCATCCCACTTTTGTGGTTCTTAAGTCCACTAGCATAAGGTTTTCCTTTAAAGCCTGCTTTCTTTTCCCGCGATGTTTTATTATTATCCATGCTTAGCATCTTTCCCCAGCTTGGTGATTTAATGGATTTTCTCTCTTATCCATTAAATCTTATGTAGAATCTTTGTCATGGAAGAGTTATCTCAATCTCATTTACTAATGAGATTTTTATTTCTATTTTCTTTGGTAAAAATCACGTACTCAACTGTCTCATTCCCAAGTGCTTTCAATCCAATTATTTACTTGCTAATAAAAATATATATTTACATAAGCATTTCAATGTACTCTATGGATTTTCTTTCTTCCAATCGCACTAACGTAAATGAAAGAAAACAACACTACTACAAGAGAGGGGTACATTTCCCACCCACGCCCACCTCTTTAATTCTCACTATCCCCGATGTTTATTTCTTAGTTATTTCCCTCTGGAACAATGTTGGATAATTCTTCTGCATTTAATCTTCCTCCCATGTAGCCTCTTTAAGATTT
>APFE030326279.1:34755-57453 GCA_000404065.3 Pinus taeda | reverse complement strand
TTAATTTTCACATATTATACTTTACCATTATGATTATTTTCATTTCCTTTACTTCAACATAAAAATGTTTTTTTTAATATCGAATAACTTTTACAGGATTTTGGACTTTCTGAGAAACATCAGTGTAAACAAGCAAAGCATCAAATTTAATTCTCAAGAGGACATGGTCGTCGAGATTGGACAGACAGTGATGATTTTCCGAGAAGGTCGGGAAGGTGGTACAATGATAGACGCTATTACATTTACAGGGACCTGAGCTTGGGAGCAATATTCCTTCATATTGACACTTTCCATTGATAAACCCTAATCTTCGAACACTACTTGACCTCCTCATTCAAAAGCCCTACTCTGTGCGGAAGAATGCTGATGATCAAATTATATAGACGGAAGATATGGATTATGACGCACCTGTGTGTTGTGTGGATTGGTAGGTTGTAGAAGTAGTTTTCGTAATCTAACCTAACCTACTCGCAAAACAGTGGAAAACAAAATTACAAAATATCTGGCATCTCTGAATTTTCCTATCAGTGTTTGAATTACTTGGAAAACAGTGGCAAACAAACTTACAAACCTACAAAATATGTCGTATCTTTGAATTTGAATTACTATATTTTTTTTGTCTAAAATTTTATTGACTTGTTATTATTGTTTTTTATTAAGAAAATTAAAATTTATTAAAGTTTAACATTATGACATTAAATTTTTATTTCTATTTATCTCAAATATGATTGGTTGAAATGTGTGTCTACTTATTGTGTAATGATGGAAAGAATTGACTTTTGTTTACTCCATTATTAATTACTATGTAATATATCACTAATTACTAATTTTAAAAATCGTATTATATATTAATTACTATGTACCATAAACACAAATGGTTTGTAATTAAATTTAAAAATTCCATTTTCTCATTAATGTAAAGTATTGAATACACAATTTTTATGGGTTTTATTTTTTAATTTAAAAAATATAAATTTGAAAAAAATATGTAAAAGTAATGTGTACAATTTGTACAACTCTCATTATATCAATCTATACTCTAATGACATGACATATGTACTATAATATGAGCATTACATAAAAAAAATTGCCATCATTCAATCTTAAATAAATAATTATTAACTTGTTATCATTCTCTTCAATGTCAATTATATATATATAACTTCTATCTACCAAAAAAAATTTAATTATAATAAAAAAGGTCAAAAAAATATTCATATAACTCATTTTACAATTTTATTATTGTTTGGAGTACATACAACACATCATGACATTAAAATATTTTATTAAACTAATGCTAGCTATGCAGTGTTGTATATATCCATGAAAAAAATCATAACATATTTTTTATATATATCTACAACAAAAAATCATGACATGATACAAACCTATATTTATTATAATTATTTTTTTTCAACTAATTTATTATTTTATTATTATATTTCAACAAGGTTAAGGTTAAATTTAAGTTGAAGCATGTTCAAAAATTGATTTGTTTAAATGTGGAATGATTTCTAATGGAACATATCCATTGAATAGTAGATGTTTGGTGGGTGGGGTCCGCACCACACGATCCCGACCTAACCCATGTCAATTAATTTTAATATAACATACCATATGTGGAGCAGGGGTGGTGGGGGTGACAACCCGCCCCCCATTTTTATTTTTATTTTGTTTTTATACATTAATGGATGATATACAATTTTATTTTTCCAAAATTAAGGCTTCTTAGACAAATTATCCATCCAACAAATTCGCCCATTCTCAAGAGCCAGATTCCAGGCGCCGGTTCCGGTCAATTTGCTACATCCTTAAGCCTGCCACTTATCCACTTTGACCAAAACTTTGACTGTAAATAACTCGACCATACACACTCCGATTGGAGTATTGTTTACACTGTTGGTATCATGGTGACGAGCACTTCTATCTGGTTTTGGTTTCGCTGCCATCTGACCACTTCGATTTTTGAGCTATTTTTAAGGCCACTTGTACTTTGAGATTATCTTAGATCATCGGACATATCCATAGGTTGTCCCAGTAACCTATATAACTACCCTTCTCTGATGCCAAACACTACAACTACAACCAAGGTCACTCCCTCTGAATAGAAGCACTTGTCCATCCTAGAACAAAACTCTCTATCCATCATCTTCCAACGTTAATACTGAGAGCATGTGTACCATCAACCTTGGAACAAACAACATCCCTGTCACCTCCAAAAATCCTTGCGACCTCTATCTAGAATATGTCACATCCAACCCCCTTCACTACATGCATGGTTCTAGCTCCACAACTCACATGACAGTCTGAGCTTGTTTCTGAAACACCACATAACACTGACCTCATTCTTGTCATGTGTTTGGATGCTCTATTGTTCATTAGCCATGACCCACTACTATCATCATACACAACAATACTTCTATCTGAAACATAGGCAACTAGATACTATTATTTCTCAAATTTATTTGTAAAGTCATTAATCTCAGTTGATGTTGATGTAACCACCTGATCCTCCTCCTCCTCATCCTTCTTGTATGGACATTGGCTTGCATAATGATAAGTCTTATGACACAAAAGCACTTCATTTTGTTCATGTCCTTCACGGAAGCAGATCCTCCACTTCCCTTTACTTTATTTTCTCCCTTTACAACAATAGTAAAATTCTTCTCATCATCCTTACCATCATGTTTCCGTGCAATTTTTGAATGTCTCCTTGTTTCCTAGTGTACAAAATCATCCCACAATTTATCTCAACTGGGAAAATTTTCTTGTCAAACAATCCCATCAACAAAGACATTCCATTTTGGAGGAAATCGACTCAAGACTTATTTGACCAACTCTTCACTATCAATAATTTCCCCCATTGTTGCCAAGTCATTTCTAATCCGAGTGATCCTAGTTAGGTATGATGCAACTGTGTCAGTTTCATACATCTTGGGGTTTCTTAGTTTCTCTTTCAACACCATCTTCCTGTTTTGGTTTGAACTCTGGTACAACTTGATTAAGGATGCCCACATCTCCTAGGCATACATCTTCCCCATCACATGAGGTAACATAGTCTCTAATGGATTCCAAGATTATTCTCTTGGCTCTCTTTTTTATCTTATTAAACTCAGCCAATTGAGTAGGAAATGCAGGAATTGGGACTACCCTCTCCACGATGTCCCATAATTCCTGCTCCTCAGATAACATATAAATCTACTCCTTCCACAGGCTAAAATTTCCTGTCCTATCCAACCCGTCCTCGTAACGTACCCTAGTAGCCATCTCTGTCAAACTAACCTCCAATAATTTTCTTACCCTCTACATGTTGCCTAGGCCCGTTGCCCGAGCTTGCCGCACATTGCACGAGATTGCTGTCTGTTTCCTAAACACTTGAAAAGTATAACAATGAAGAATTTCTTAATTAAATTAATTTTAATTATGTTCTGATTGAACTTGTGTTAGCATTGTAGCCTACATGTCAACAATTCCTTTGTGCTACTGTCGAGTCCCAATAACCTGCTAAGTTCCAATGATTATCTACACCCAATAACCTATTGGTCTGATCTCTGCTGCTAGTTCCTTTAATGTTATTGGTCCAGTTGACACTCTCGTGGATCCTCTTGTTTGACAAGCCACTCTCCTATATTCTGCAACCATCCAATGCTCCATGGATGTCCACCTATTTTCTCTTGTGCATGGGCTCTATGGTTGGTGGTTGTTGACCAATATAGTAATCCAACCACTACTCTTCCCACATTCAACACCAATCATTGTTGCGACCTCTATTTTCCTCATCACATCCTACACAACTTGACGTCCCTACTTCGTCTTGTTCCTCTACAGTTAGTCAACCAGCCCTTGTTAACCCTTCTTGTTTGCCTTGATTGTTTCCATGGGCCTACATGATCTACCAGTCTAATCTAACCTTGCGTCTTAACTTCTCTTACCACCTGCTCATAAGTCGATTAAAATTCACTGTCACTAGTCTCCCTGCAGTGTGTCATCTTGGTGTTGTGTTGTGGGTTGACTTGCCAATTGCCTTAGTGGTGGCTGTTATCAGTTGCTGGTGGGTTGTTGACCACCCATTATAGCAGACCCATTTTTTCATTATATATATATATATACACTGTGAAAAGAATTGGCCCATAAAAAAATTTCCTTGGCCTTAAAAAATATCTCGCCACCTTTAAAAAAACTATGGTTTGTATGATCTCAGCTAACTTGGGTTCGATGATTGAACACAAACCTAACACCCATAATTCCGAGATTAATTTAGAGTTTTGACTTTAATACCACGTTAGACTTTCCAAACCCACCACTCAATTTTCAGTTTCAAGAAATTTTTAAGGGAACAAATAAATGGGCAAATTTCAAACACAAAAATATAGTGGAAGCATAAAAAAATCTTGATCTGAATCACACATGTAAACAAATTTATGCCAAATCAATAGTTCTTCATCAATAAATTAATCACGAAACTTACTTGGGCTCTTATAGTAGGGATAATGATCTAACTGAGAAAATACAATACTAATCACGAGCCACATTGCACTTTTTCGGACCCAACACATGCTCACTGAAAAGCCTCTCTCAATCTTGTGCTGTTATTGTGTCTTAGCTCCTCACTTTAAGCTCAATTCATGATTTTTTTAAGCTAAGATTAACAACCAAAATTAGATCGTCAAATTAAACGACATAAGTGACTTTACTTTAGTTAACTTTCCTATCTTTAGCTTTCTCTACTTTAACTCAAGTCATAAATTTAGCTTCCTTTTCACATTTAACACATTCCCATGCATGCAACTCATTTGCTCACTAACACATTCCCATGCATGCAACTCATTTGCTCACTTTGCATGTCACATGCAAACTCCTAAAAAGGAAAATCAAGGTCTTGGTAGTCAATACACAAGAGTAGAAGTACTTTTTTGAGCTACAAAACTCAACATTCAAAACTTCAAAGATTCCGATCCTTAATCTTTCTCAACTTATTTTGAACAATTCCAATTCTTAATCTCTTAACTTAATTCGAACAATTCCAATCTTTAATCTTTCTTAACATAATGAAACTAAACTCTCAACATAATGAAACTAAACCCCAAGCTAATTAATTGATATACTTCTATGAATAGGTAGTTTTTGGTGCCCCGTGGAAAAATTTGAGGTGAAATCTTGATTTGTATTATTTACACTGTTTTTTTGACTTTATATATGGATTCAACACCCTGAAAAAACTTTGGGGCATTTTAATTATGCAAAAGTTACCCATCAAACTTGTTATTTCAATAAATTCTTGACAATGTTTAGAGAAATTAAATCGAAAAAACCCACCAGAAAAACTTCCAAATAAACAAGTTGCATTTATAATATTTCCACTGCTTTGTGTAAAAAAAAAAAAAAAACAAAAAAAAAAATAAAATTGGTTGGATTCTCAATGTTGGTTACCCTCGCTATATTGACGGCAACGAAATCCAAGGAGAATACAAAGCTTACGGACGAGCAAGAAAGCCAAAGACATCGAAAATCCTATTTCCGTTGAGCTTAGAGAAATCAAAACAAGATGGTTTCTTCAATGGAGCGTCTAAAAAAAATGTCGGGGTGGTACATATGATATATCCATATTAGATACACTGGTCTTCTTTTGAATATGCTCTTTAGCCTTGGCGATAGGTGTTCTGGATCTACAGTTTTATGGTGATTCAAAATTAGTGGGCGGGATCCATGGATCCGAGTAACCTGTAACTCCATAGCCGATGGGGCAGTCAGGGAGATCAACTAACTTATACCATATTTACTAGAACTTGGGAAAAACCAACAGAAAAAGGGAAGAATGAATTGCGCTGGGAAACAGCGAAGGAGAAATGGCAAGAATGAATCGAGCTGGCGAAGTGTCCCTTTCTAACGCTAATTAACGATTCCCGCCAATCATGCATTCATCGCCACGTTTACAAAGGCGTGCACGAAGTTCAAAATGTTTGCGCCCCAAATTAAATGAATTTTAATTCATTTAAGTCACCACAGTTCATCACACATATCAAAGAAATCCGGCGCTCTCACCCTTTCAAACCCTAGCGATTTGCCTTAGATTTCATTGCAGTCTCCTACATTTCCTACTCTGTTCGGCCGCCATGGCTTCCCCGAATTCTACGAGAGCGAGGCAGCAAAAGGAAGGCGAGAAGAAGCGGCGGCAGCAGCAGCTATCGCCAGCTAAACGTCGCAGAGACCGGCGAGAGGACGAAGAGGAGAAAAATAGTAAAATCCGCGAGCCGAAACGTAAACGGAGTCGTGTTGCTAATGACCTGGCCCAACCCAAAACAGAGTCAGGCGAGATCAGTCCGGAAATGCATAGTTATCTCCGTGAAGAAGTGATCGCGATGATACATGAGCTAAGGAATTCTGTGTTGATGACATTGCGGAGGTTCCATTTGGAAATGAAGAATCTATTTCAGGATGACTTTAGGACTGACCATCTTCAGCGCCCAGACAGTGAGGATGAGTGTGTTTCAATCTGCACAAGTCTCTCCAGTATCGAATAGGGTAAAAATGGAACGAACATCTTTTTGGAAGAGCTTCAAGCACCTGTCATTTTTTCAGAAATTTTGTACTGATTATAACGTTAACGCCTAACCGGGTATTTTGAACCTTTTGCAAGAATGAGAAGTGACTATAGGATTTATGTATGTATTAAATTGTCTGCTTATCTGATGTTTTCTGAGTTGGGAACTGTCGTTAATTTCTTTTTGAGGTTGAATCTCAAGGTTCGTATTCTACATTTTCGGTGTTGGATTCCATCGGCAGTAATATAAGCTATATGCCTTATGCCAATTTTGTTGAACATTCCAAATTTTGATGATATGTTATAGCAAGACCTGTTGTGGACAGTGATTTTATTACAGTATTTATGTAAACTTGATGTTTTATCGGAATACTGGTAAATCAGGCCATTGGTTTGTCATATCTAATTTTCTGTACATAGCAAAATTCCCTGTTGCACTGCTAACAGGGGCTAATGGCTGTCTGAGCCTCATCTGAGTTGAATGTTGAAGGATTTTGTATGCCATGTTAACTATTGTGTATGGACACGAGGACTGATATATGTCCAAATGTACATGCCCCAAAATAGAGTTAGGTGGCGAGTTTATTATAAACAAAATCTGGTGTAGGATGAAAACATCCTCCTCAGGCCCTACTACAACTTTCCCGGTTCATAACAGCGAACAGTGAAGCAAAGTCTTTCCCAGTTCATGACAGCAGACTTTTTAGCAAAGAGGGAGGAAAAAATGCATGGGCACATACAGGTGCTAAATAAACAATATAGGTGGTCTGGTCTGTTTTAGTTAGTAAGCAAATCGAATTATATGCATGCAGCGATGTACTAAATAAACAATATAGATGGTCTGGTCTGTTTTAATTAGTAAGGAAATCGAATTATATGCATTCAGCCTCCAGGCGTTTCCTTCTTACAACAAATACAAGAATGGTAATCTCCTATTCACTAGATAAAAGCTCGAACTTACAATTTTACAACACAATCCACATTTTTTTCTTCTTCTTAACCAGGTCTAACATTAGGTCAATCTACAAATGCCTCTGTTGCCTTTAGTTCGCTGGCTTGAAGCTTCTTTTCCATTCTACATTCTTTCCAATAGTTATGGGCTCTTCTGCTGCCTCTTGCAGTGCTGCCAAAGTAGACTGAAATTGTACCTACCTCTTTCGTCTTCTGCAGGGTTCAACCCTCTTTAACTCTGGAACCACCTTCTTCATTCGCGAGGGGATGATGGGATAGCTCCCTTATATTTTGTAATAGTTCCTATGCTACATGCCCTTTTTGAGCATGTATAATACAACCTCGTATATCAGCAGTTTACTTTTTTTCTTTCTTCTTTTTGAAAAAGAAAAACAGTACCATTGTTATACGTTTAAGAAATAAAATGGTAGATACAGGAAAACAAAACAGAAATTGCTATTTAAAAAAACAAAAAGCTTCACAGAGAAATCTTAATAGAAACCGCCAAGACCCGGTGGAACTAACAGTAGTAATTCCTTTTATAAAAACTGGCTGTCCAAAAATACTATCAGCTGTTTATGTGCTTTGCAGAAAAATGATGATTATATGCAAAAATATTTTCCTTTTTTAGTTCTACGTCGGCATAGATTCTAATTATGTGCTTTGCAGAAAAATGATGATTATATGAAAAAAAAAATATTTTCCTTTTTAGTTCTACGTTAGCATAGATTCTAATTGAAATCTACTGAGGATTAACTTTGGCCAGCTTTCAAGCCAAATAATCTTGTAATGCCATATTCATGTGTACCTGTGTGTTGTCAATCTCTAATGAAGTTTCCTTCACTTAAATTGCATTTGCTCTAAATTCTTAAGTTGTTGTCATTTTTCCAATGAATTATTATTCAGTTAAATTTGTATTTCCTCGGATTGCATAGATTTTTGTTGTTGTTTTTACGAGTTCTGATTATACTGAATTAAATCCACAATTATTCTCAGAATTAAATCCACAATTATTCTCAGAAAAGCACTTGCAAGGAAGTGGATGACAAGCACTTGCAAGGTAGTGGATGACAGGGCTGCTCCTTTTTTGGTTTTTGTTTTTGTTCTTTTTCTATTATTGGTCTTAAGAACTATGCCATCTCTCATTCATTACGCTGATTCTGTTGTAGCTATTTAGCTTTATTGGTGGACTTCAGTGTATAATTGAACTATTTAGATAAAGTTGTTCTTAGTTTCATATAATGGTTCTTTTTAATAAGATCTTTGTTTCAAATAGCTTTATTGGTGGACTTAGTGTATAATTGAACTATTTAGATAAAATTGTTTTTAGTTGCATATAATGGTTTTTTTTAATAAGATCTTTGTTTCAAATTCAAATATATAGTTGCAGCCTTTTTAATAATTCCTTCTGAATTCAATTTCAGATATATATATGCATATATTTCTTTTATATATATAAAAAAATGAAAATGAATGATGTTATACTTTTTATATATATATGTATATGAATATGAAGATGAATGATGTTATACTGGCTTTTAAATATGATTGTATATCAATTTATTATGATACATGTGGAGTTTGTATACCAGCCGAAGATGAATGACATGACACTGGCTTTTACAGATGACTTTATCGGTTTATTTTTTCATACCAGCTGAAGAAGAATGATGTTACACTGGCTTTTAAATATATGATGGTGTCAGTTTATTTTTCCATAGTTAAGTGTTTGTATATGCCAGCTGAAAATGAATGACTTGACACTGGCTTTTAAATATTATAGGGCATCGATTTTCATTTTTTTCATAGGCCGTGATATTATATCACGGCTAACAATATCACACGCGAATGCAATGCATAGCATCAGGGATATGGATATGTTGGCCACACTGCTGCACAATAGAATGAATCCATAGCATCATGGATATGGATAGGGATGGATATATTGGTTTAAGGTAAAATAAAATAAAATAAAAATAATTTTAAGCTAATTTTATTAATTTTTGTTTAGCTTGGTAAGTTACTAGTGGTTTGGTTTTTGACCTTCAAGTTTATAACAATCTATGTGGAATATAGCTTTTATTTAAAGGGGTTACTAGTGGTTTGGTTTTTGACCTTCAAGTTTATAACAATCCATGTGGAATATAGCTTATTTAAAGGGGGAGATTAATTCCAACTTTACTTTGCATTCACCAAGGGTTGAGAGGGATTAAATATTTTGAATGCTAACTTTTTTTTATAGTGAAAAGATTGGATTCCTCTTGAAACTTTGGTCCATGCCTTTGAATAGAAGCACATGTCTATCTTGGAACAAAATTATATCCATCATCTTCCAAGGCTAATATTGAGAGCACGTTTACCATTTAGCCTTGGAATAAACAACATCCTGTGACTCTAATTAGAACTCGACACATCCAACCTCCTTCAGCCTTGGAATAAACAACATCCTTGTGACTCTAATTAGAACTCGACACATCCAACCTCCTTCACTGCATGCATGGTTCTCATCTCACAACTCACATGGCAGTTTGAACCTGTTTTTGAAACATTGTCCTCTTTCTCGTCATGTGATTGGATGCTCTACTGTCCACTAGCCATGACTCACTATCTTTATACACAACAATACGATTGTCTAAAACACATACAACTAGAGGAAATTCTTTCTCAAATTTCTTTGTAAAGTCGTCAATTTCATGCAACCACTTGATCTTCTTCTTCATCTTTGTATGGACATTGATTTGCATAGTGACACTAGTCTTGTGACACAGAAGCACTTCACTTTGTTCATGTCCTTCATGGAAGCAAATCCTCCACTTTTTACCTTTTCCTTTTAGAGCAAGAGCAAAAGTTTCTTCATCATCTTTACTATCATGTTGGCCTGTAGTTTTGACACGTCTTCTTGTCTCTTTGTGTACGAAATCATCTCACAATTCAATCTCAAATGGGCAAATTTTCTTATGCAATGATCCCATCAACAAAGTCATCCCATTTTGAAGGGAAGCCACTCAAGACTTATTTGACCAATTCTTCACTATCAATAGTTTCCTTCATTGCCGCCAAGTTAGTTCAATCAAATGACCTTAGTTAGGTATGATGTCACTGTGTCAATTTTAGACATCTTGGGGTTTCTCAGTTTCTCCTTCAACACCATCTTCTTGTTTTGGCTTGAACTTTGGCACAACTTGATTAAGGATGTCCACATTTTAATCATACTTTTTCCCTATCACATGAGATATAACATGGTATCTAATGGAGTCCAAGATATAACATGGTATTTAATGGAGTCCAAGATTATTTTCTCGGCCTTCATGTTCATTTTATTAAACTTAACCAATTGAGTAGGTTTTGCAAGAAGTGGGATTGCCTTTTCCATGATGTCCCATAATTTTGCTTTTCAAATAACATAACAATTTGCATCTCCTGTAGTACAATGATGTGTGTTTTGACCGTAAGTCTATTTGGGTGAAGCTTGGGAGATCGTAGTTCAAATCTCATTGAGTACACTGGCCTGTTGTGGTGATAATTAAAGGGTCAGATTCTCCAATCTTGTCTTGGTGGCACGTGAGTCTAGCTCTTGCTAAAATCATAGGATCTTAGTGTATCGATTTGCAAGTAGTTGGATGTACTCTTGGTGTTATAGACACAGCTACGAGAATTGATCTTGGGTCTCCCATAGATTAGGATTGGCAATTACCGATTCACCATGTGGTTTAAAAAAAACAATTTGCTCCTTCCATGGATGTACTCTTGGTGTTATAGACACAGCTACGAGAATTGATCTTGGGTCTCCCATAGATTAGGATTGGCAATTACCGATTCACCATGTGGTTTAAAAAAAACAATTTGCTCCTTCCATGGGCTAGAATTTCTTGCTTCGTCCAACTCTTTTTTAGAATGTAGCGTATTAGCCATTTATGTCAAATTGACTTGCAATATTTTTTCCACCCTTTGCATGCTACCTAGGCTCGCTACTCGAGCCTATTGCGCATTGCATGTGATTTCTAATTGCGCCTTAGACATTCAAAAGTATAGCAACAAAGTTTTTAATTTATTTTTATTTAAATTAATTTAAATTATGTTTTGCTCGAACCTGTGTTGGAACTACAGCCTACCTGTCAACAATTCCTCAGTGCTACTGTTGAGTCCCAATAACTTGTTTAGTTCCAGTGACCATATACACCTAACGTCTCTAGTTGATCTTTGTTGCTAGTTTCTTCAATGTCAGTGGTCCAATTGATACTCTTGTGGGTCCTCTTTTTTTGCAGTACACTCTCCTACTACAACCATCTAGTGCTCCATGCACATCCACTTGTTTTCTCTTGTGCATGGGCTCTGTGGTTGGCGTCTATTGACCAATATAGCCATCCAACCACTGCGATTCCCACCACTGACACTAGTCATTGTTGTGGCCTCTATTCTCTTCATCACACCCTACACCACTCGATGTCCCTATTGCATCTTGTTGCTTTACAGTTAGTTCGTTGCCCTTCACCAACTCGTCTTGTTGGTTTTGATCGTAGCTTTGGTGCCTACATGATTTGCCTATCCAATCTAACTTTGCATCTTAACTTTGCCTGCCAGAATTTCTAATCTACTAGAAAAATTCTCGTGTAGATGATTTTTTTTTTTTTTGGTAGTTGTTTTTTAATTTTATTAGAAATTCTGGTTTATATGATAGATAATTTCTCTATGACAATTTGACACAAATCTAACACTTGTCAATAAACTTGTAATTCCGAGATCAATTTAGAGTTTCGGCTTTGATACCATGTTAGACTTTCCAAACCTTGGTTTTGATCGTAGCTTTGGTGCCTACATGATTTGCCTATCCAATCTAACTTTGCATCTTAACTTCCCCTGCCACTTGCTCACATGTCTACTAGAAAAATTCTTGTGTAGATGATTTTTTTTTTTTTTTGGTAGTTGTTGTTTTTTAATTTTATTAGAAATTCTGGTTTATATGATAGATAATTTCTCTATGACAATTTGACACAAATCTAACACTTGTTAATAAACTTGTAGTTCCGAGATCAATTTAGAGTTTCGGCGTTGATACTATGTTAGACTTTCCAAACCCAACAACAGGGTTTTGGTTCATAGTAATTTTTAATGGATTGAAAACATGGCTAGATTTTTAGCACAAATATAATGGAAGCAAAAACAAAACAAAAAAAACTTATTTGGGTCTCCAATTCTCGTGACACAAAACTAGAAGTACCTTTTTCGTTACAAAACTCAATATTCAAAATTTCAAAGAAAAAATAATTTTGACTAGTTTTTTTTTGACTAAAAAAATTTAAAATTTATCTAAAGTTTAACATTATGAAATTAAATTATTATTTTTAAATAAAATTTATTTCTATTTATCTCAAATATGATTGGTTGAAATATTTCCCTTTTTATTGTGTAATGATTGCAAAAATTTACTTTTGTGTGCTTTATTATTAATTATTATGTACCATATCACTAATTACTATATAGAATGAATATAAATAATTTGAAAAATAACATTATATATTAATTACTATGTACCATAAACACATAGTTGGTAATTAAATTTAAAAATTCCATTTTTCATTGGTGTAAAGTATTGGATAGACAATTTTTATGGGTTTTATTTTTTTAATTTATAAAAAAAATAATTAAAAAAAATATGTAAAAATAACATGAATATAATTTATACAACTCTCATTATATCAATCTATATTTTAATGACATGATATGTGTACTATAATATTAGCGTTATATAAAAAAAATTCTCATCATTCAATATTAAATAAATAATTATTAATTTGTTATCATTCTCTGACCAATATTAGTTATAGTACTGGTCCCACACAATCATAAAAAAAGATTCATAAATCATTAAAATTTGTGCATAAATATTTTATATTAAGTTATATAATTTAGTCCAAAATGGGCTCACATATTGATTGGGCCAACAAGTGTCAAATATTAAATCTTAACATTCACATATTGACAAGACATAATGTCCCAAATATCTTCAGTTTTGAATTACTAAATAAGGCAAAATGCACTACAAAACATTCCATTGAATTTTATTCAAGAGTACACACATCCCATCAAACAGTGACTTATAGATTTCCATTGGAGCAACACATCCCATTGCTTAGTAGTACCTACACAAGAATAGATGAAATGTGTGCAACAATGTGTATATGTGTATTTAACCAGTGAACTTATTAAAGACAATAAAAAAACTACATTCCATTCAGGGTTAAAGACAATAAATGACAATATTTGTCAACATTCTCAATAAATGTCACCAACACACTGGACTTTTCAATTTAGGAATTAAAAAAAGGGAAGCACATGAATAAACTTTCAAACATTATCAACCATTTGATCATGTACAAATCAATTTGGACCACACATTTGAATTTGGGAGATGGCAATCCGTGCCAAACTTCCCTACCAATGAAATTCTATATAAAAAAATATAAAACATCAACTTTTACTCATTTTCATTTCAGACATTCGTTCTACTCATTTGCTATTGGAGATATGCAATCTAAGTGTTCAAACACTCTTACATTCGTTCTATTCAAAAGTTTCAGAAGTTGTTGGAAACATACAAACTGAGTGTGTGCACGGTGTTACATTCACTTTATTCATGAGTGGCCAGAGACATACATGTATGTTTTTGTTGAATAATGTTCCCATTTTTGTGGAATAATGAATAATGTTATTTCTGTTGAGAAACAAAGGGAAATTAAGGCCATTACAACCAGTTTCATTACTAATTTAGAAACCGATTTCATTGCCACTATAACCTCAAATCTGACTCTGTGACTCAATATCGGACTATTATAATAGCAAAAAATATCCTTTCAAAGAGGAAAGACAAATAACCTCAGGTACTAAAGCCATTACAACCAATTTCATCACAGAATTACTAAAGTCATTACAACATACATCAACTCTGACCCTGCAACTCAATATCAGACTACTATAATAGCAAATAGAGTTAGCTGTTAGCATCCCTCCATGAAGGAATGATCTTTCAAATCTAACGCGCATGTAATTCTCTGTAACATCTAAAACACTGCCAAAAATACACTTGTTGTCTCACACAAAGTTTACCTTCATGTGTGGGTCTTCACTATGATTTCTATTAGAAAAAAAAACATAAAAGAGACTTGGAAAACCAAGAACCCAACATGGTACAAGGTAAAACCCCTGGGCAATGGATATATTTTAAATGCTCAACAATGATACAAGGTAAAACACCTGAGCAATGGATATATTTTAAATGCTCAACAATGGCCTTTAGATGCGGTAAATGAATCACTGAAATTGTGTTGATAGATCATGATCAAGCCAACTTCAATTTTGTATGTAACCCCTTTGAAGGCTACATCATCATCAATTGTCCAAAGGTGGAGTGTGCTCTCTCTCCACAGAAAGGGTGAATGTGCTAAAAAAACCATCAATTAGCTATGGATGCACACATGACTTCGGGAGCTCACATACAAAGGTCCAAACCAAGTCAAGTCATGTTAAAAGATATCCAAATCAACATAATAGTGCCTTTCATTGAGTTAATAGAAGCTTCTTTTGCATTAGAAAGCAGGGCTCTGGTTTCGTGCAAATTAGAAATCATTTTGCACCCAATGTTGCAGTTGGTTGTGTGATTCATTTACCAATTATTCCTAGTTTGTCTTTGTTGCACTCAATAACATTGTATTTGCTTATTTGGGGTAGCCAGTGATTACTAGACACTTACAACATCAATTATTGAGCAACATAAAGGCTTGAATTTTGACCGTGAAATGGTGCAAGAGGAGATAGTTTAGAGAGTGTCTCCCTTCTATTTGGCCCAAGCCTAGCGTTTTCTCCAATAATAAACTCCAAAACTATGAAATGTCAGAGCTAGATTAGCTACTTATTGAATTAAGCACTTGGTAGAGTAGCTACCACTATTAGGACTTCTTATCAGCATAAGCAGGACCGGATCACTTCGTTCCTCACCTCTCCCTTACTTAAGTACGCTACCACTATTAGGACATCTTATTAGCATAAACGGGATCGGATCACTGCGTTCCTCACCTATCTCTTACCAAGTGTTTCTTCACTGACTCTTTAGAGCTAAACATGTGAGCTTTAGACCACTGAACAGATCTCTTACAAGATACCCCCTGACCCTTTTTTCAAGACATAATGATGTTAAACAACATACATTCTTAAACTTCTTGTTGGTTTCATTGAAGAAAGACATGCCAGTTCCCAGAAACAATCATTTGAGGACACAACAAAATAGGTGGGTTATAGAGATTGTGTTATGTCAAACCTGTTATAAAATTAAAAAGGAATAACTCTCCCTGATAACTCATAAAAATCATTTAAGAATCAAATAAAGAATTTTAAACCCTTCAAATAATGATTTTCAGATCCAAGATGTATTCAACTACAATATATAGATAAAACACTGATTGTTGTTGCTCATTGATTGCAAAAGCCAATGAATTTCTTTGTTTTCTAATACAGTTTTTTAAAATCAGAATTTGGTGGTCACTTTGCAGGTTGTTGCAACCATGCCAAGAGTTTTTATTACAGATCATACAAGGAATAGGAGGAGGCGAGGGGCGAGGGGGGCCCAACTGCGGTCCACTTCATTAGATGAGGAAAGGGGGGTGATGTTAATGCTCACAATGCACCCAATAGTGTCGTTGAAAAGGGCACTGTGGATGCAGATCATGGTATCCCACCATCATCCATGAAGCCGCGTTCAACCACAGTGCAGGGTGCAAGTTCAACAAAGAAAATCAGTGCCATCAGAGGCTTGACAAAGCAAGACATGCACACTGCAATTGATGACATTGAGTTGAATGGATATTCAATCCGTGCTTTTGCAAAAAAACATGGTATTTCTTCCTCTAACATATATTATTGGATAAATGGGTTGACTAATACGAAGCGTAGAGGCCCTGTTCCTATTATGACTGAAGAGGAGGAGGTTGAGGTGGTTTAGTGGTGTAAGGAGATGGCCCAATTGGGACATGGGTTAGAGATTATACAACTGAAATCCATAGTAGCTCAAATTTGTCAGGGGAGGCCAAACCCCTTCAAAGATGTGTTTCATGGTAAATCATGGTGGAGTAGATTAAAAAAAGGCATCCAGAGCTTGTGCTACAAACAACTGAGGGCCTTGACAGAGACAGGGCTTTAAATCTACGCCCTGCAATTGTGTCCAAGTTTTATAACACTATTTTTGCTGCATATAAGCAACACTCATATGCCTCAGACCATATATGGAACTGTGATGAAACAAGCTTACAGGGAGGGAGGAATTGTGGTATGCGGGGAATTGCCAAAAAAGGGAGCAGAAATGTGCCTAAGATTTTGCCTAAGAGCAGGGAGTGGATCACTATATTTTCTTGTGTCAATGCAATTGGTTCTTCAATCCCAGGGTTTTACCTATTCAATGGTAAAACACAACTAAAAACTATATACAGAATTGTGAATCAGGTGCGTGCATGGCAGCACATCCCCATGTATGGATGACAAAGGAACTATTCCTGAATTGGTTTTGTCATTTTGCTGCATCTGTACCAGGTGGTGTCTCGCCTGAAAACATACACCCACTAATTTTAGACGGCCATGGAAGCCACATGGCTTTGTAGACAATTAAGGAGGCCAACAATTTTGGCATTGACATGTTAACATCGGCTCATACCACTCACAGACTGCAACCCCTCGATGTCAGTATGTTTGGGCCTTTAAAGAATTATTTCAAGATCGAGCGAGCTTCGTGGATGGCAAAGAATCCACGGGTGGAAGTAAAGAGGTTTGAGCTCGCCGAGCTTACAAGTAAAGCATTAAAAAGGGCTCTCACACCTTCTAATATCAAGGCTGGATTTAGGAGGACTGGTATATGGCTACTTAATGTTGATGCTCTCATGCATGATGCTTGTTGTAGCCAAGAACTTTATGTGGAAGGACAAGAAGTAGAGAACTTACAAGATCATGTTGATGCCTAAGAAGATGTCGCTGTTGTTGAAGGTATAATGTCCCTTTATGAAGGGCAATTATGTGGTGATGATGATCAACAAGTGAATGAGACACAGTTCAGTCATGAACCAACTGTCAATGTCATGGACGCTGTCACACCTACTGAACCACATGCCAATTCTGCATGTGATATTCCATATGAGGCAGTGGATGAAGCGAATGAAAATGCAAACTTGATTTCAAATGATAATGCAACAAGATTAAACAATGAACAATTGAGCATGCTAACCCAAGTAACCCACCTTCTTGGTCGGCAGAGACCATGATGAATATCAACCCACATAATGTCTCTACCACCAATGAGGAAAGCATGGACATGCCTTCACAACCATCAGAGTTGAACATCGAACTTTGTTCATTATTTTGTGGAAAATGGTTCACTGGAAGAGGAACCTGTTCAGCATGAGGTAGTTGAAGAAAATAATGGGGGCCAATTAGTGGCACTAGAGGTTAAAGCCAAGTGTCAGATCCTAGGGAGCAAAGGGAAAATCACAGATTACTTGGTGCATTCCTAAAGCTACCAATAGAGAGAGTGAAGGCCTCATCAAGGCACTTAAGTGCAGATTGTCTTCATTTGGGGAGGAGTTCATTGTTGCTCACATCTAAATGTTATATGAATTTATTGTTTGAATCTGAACATAAAAAAAATGAAATTCAGGTAACTAAAAAGAGAAAGAAGGAGTTGACCAAGGACAAGAGATTTGCAAGGATTGCAATAGCAGAAGCTTGAACAAAGGAAAGGATGGAAAGACAAAAAGCAAGGGAAGATAAGGAACATCAAAAACAATTGGCAAGGCAACATAGGGAGGCAAGAAAGGTTCAAGAGGTGTTGGAAAGAGGAGGAGGGGTGACAAGCACGAAAGTCTATGGTCCAAGCCAGTTTGAGGCAAATAGGATGATGTCCAATACGTTGGACCACATTCCAGAGCACACACCATCATACCAAGCGCTGATTAACATCCAAGTCCCCCACTATCAGCCAAGGGTTCTGCCCACCTCATATACCCCTACTAGTGTAGGTTTAAATCCAAACTGTGTTTATATGACCCCTGCACCTAGAGCTGGACTTAGTAACACAAGTGGACACTTGGGTTACTCAGTCCCTCCATGGCTACAAGGAGCAAATTGGAGTTAAGGATATGGTAACATTCAGGGACATCCTAATCAACCAATCTTGGGTAGTCCACCATACTTGGATTGACAAGGGACTCAACAATTTTGGGCAATGCAAGAAATGGAGGCCATCAAGCATAGGGGTGGCATGAATTAATTTTTGTAACCGCTATTGCAATGTGAATTTTGTAACGACACCTGTCCCATGCATGCAATGACGTGTTGCCCACCTATTAAAACCGGTTCGACAGGTATTTGGTGGGGTTTAGGGTTTCATTCAGTGATTACGCTGCGGGTAGTTCATTCCAACGTTCATTTCTGTTTGAGACCTGTTCATTCTGATGTGAATTGTGTAAGGATGCAATATGTTGATTGGTTTCATAGTAGAAGCTAAACTATAAACTAAATTGAATTTGAATTGGAATTATGATGATCCATGCAGTTAAATTGAATTTGAATTGGAATTATGATGATCCTTGCAGTTAAATAGAATTTGAATTGGAATTATGATCTGGAAGGATGATGATTTGGAATTATAATACATAAAATACACAATCCTTGTTTGATCATGCTCTTCACACTTCTAAGATTAAATTCAATTAAACAAAACCCATAACCACATTTTACCTTAAAGATGAGTGATTTTAATTGTTAATCCATGGGCTACCACTAAAATATAACAACCTAGATTTGGGAATTTAAATTGTTAAACCAACTTTTCTATATCCTGCATGTAGTACATGTATTCAAGGTTTGTAAACATCATTTCAAACTCTCACAATGAAAAAATTAAATGTCTCATGATTGAACATGATTCTAATTAGCCACCACTCAATGCCTACAAAAATACAACAACACAATAAGAAATGCTACAATAATAGATTCCAAGTAATCAACATATTAAGTATAGTAGAAAAACAAACCATGTTAAGCGTGGGTTTTTGAAATGTTTGTAATTGGAAACGGTGCAAGGCTTGGATTGTTTTGCAAAAGCAAAGAATGAATTTTCAATGTAAAATCACAAAAAGAAAAACATCGAACTACAAGACTTTGCTTCCTTTTCCCAACCATGGTAGAAGAGCCAAGATCTATTGTGGGCTTCTTAAGATTAAAGAAGTAACCAATATGTGAAGAAGAGTCAACTGCTATTATTCATCTACGAACAAAGATCTACAAAATTAGCAGTCTTGAACAAATATTCAGATAAAAGTAGGTGAATGATAATTAAGTACTAATAGTGTTATTGATAAATATGTATCCTTGTGTTACGATGGAAAATAAGATGAGAAGTTCGTTGTTGTTTTTTTTTTTTTGGTTTTGGTCTCAAGTGTTGTAGATTACCTTGGCTGAATTATGTTCACCCCAATATTAAACATACAAAATTTCTCCATTGGCCATGGAGGAGACAATTGGCTTCTTGCAGGTGACCCTATTCTCACTCTGTTAAATATTAAGAATCATTATTAAACTAATGATGGCATCATGAAAAACCCATTCTATAGTTTGTACATCATGGCTCCTATATCTTCAATCATTGTGCCATAAATCAAGTGTATTTCCTTGAGTAAGGCAATGATTAGAGCGAGAAATTTCCCTATACAGAAGGACAAAAAAGATCAAGAACTCAAATGTTATTACTCTCCCCATATTTCACATAAAAAAAAAACAATGGAAACAGTTGTAGAACTTACTTGTTCAACATTTACTGAAAATGGATGTATCATTTATAGTTGGAGGTTGTTCATAATTAATAGGGTCATCGATATAACTCAATCAATATTCTTAACATTATCTTTCTAATTATATTTACGTATATAAGAATTCTAGATGGTAAGTCAATTATTAAGTGTTCAAACATGATTCTTATGTCTAGGTGAAGCTTTCATTGTGCATCCTTTGTACCTCAACTTCCTCCACACATTGAATACAAAAATGAAACAAAACGTTGTTCTAGTTTATCACCTCTAACCTACACATGGGATTTTAATTCTTTAGGGCATATTTTCCAAACTCAAGACCTACAAGAGTAGGAAAATACCATCAAACAGTGAATTCGAAATTTCTAGCCGTAAGCTTTTTCACCTTTTGCTTGTATGGACCTTTCAGGGATCGAAACTAGGGAAGCTCCACATTCATATGTGTAGAAATATATAATAGTGAACTAGTTCAACAACACCAACATCCCATGCATTTCCACTATCTATGACAACATATAAAAGTCTTAGTGATGATTATAGAAGAAGTATATCCCCACCATAGATGAGAAAAATAGGCTTCCATGTACCTTACTCAATATCCTTTCACTTGCACAAAGCCACAAACTCATCAAATTTTTGCAAAAAACACATTAAATTTTTCGTTGAGTGCAAAGAGTCGAGATAAGAATATGATATAATATATAAATCGCACACATGATCAAACCAATAATTTATATCAGATCCGCTTCAAGGGTGGTATACATTGTACTACAGATAAAAACTTATCACTTTTGCAAGGGTCGATACTACCTCAAAAACAATCTCAATTCAATTCAGACACCCCTTCCACATTCCCAAAGAGTTCTTCCAAATGCATGAAACTTCCCATGCATATAAAAAGGCAGTGTATTATATGCATAGACAAAAACTTCAGGGAATATTGTTCCATAACAATAGTGCTCACTTTGCCCTTTCCAGTCAATCCTATGCTCTCAATATACTTGCAAATTCACCCATAAATAAGCACATCACATCCCTAGAAGAGAAGCGCAACCCCAAAAATGAAAACACCTTTTTTCCATCCATGACAAAAAATGGGATATTCCCAAAACCACCAAATCACACAAGAATTAACATATACTATCCTAAATTTATCACAAGAGGCTCTGAATAATATCACATCTGAACATTAATTTTAAAGAAAATTACTCTCCAATATTGGAAGTTTATATACAAAATTAATTCAGAAATTGGAAATATTCTTGAGTTCACTATGACTGGACTTATACCTAATATTTACAGCTAAAAACAAACGACTGAAAATTTAAGCATTTTTCAATAAATTTTGCATAAACCCTAGCCAACTGAATGAGCATAGCCCACTGAATGAGCACAACCAAGCATAGCGTAAACACATAGAACAACCAAGAACAACCAAAATTCAATAATTACCCTAAACCCACATAGGTAAACACATAGAGAGAGGTAGACAATGGCACAATTTTCCAATGTAGGTTAAACCCACAACCCAAAACTCAATAATTACCCTAAACCCACACAGTTAAACATATGCAGACATGTAAACACATGCAAATAGGTAAACAATGGCACACATTTCCAATGTAGGTTAGATGTGTTAAAAAACATAAGAAATGTCACTGGTAGGACAATGTCCTACCTTTTTTCTCCATGCCAAAAAGCCACAAGAACCCTAGATGCTCAAACAGTAGCTCAAACTGCAACAACTTGCAAAAATTTGCAAAACAACATCAAAATTGTTAGATAGAATAAAAAAAAGCTAAATAATGAAACTGTAGCTAAATTCTTCTACCACAAACCTGAAAAATCCATTCGAAGCGCGAAACGACCTTCTCCAACACCGAGACAAGCGTAATTAGCCACAGGGATAAAGGCAGACGAAAACGAGGCCATACCACTAGATGGGGAAAAAAACCAGGAGGAAAAACATAACGAAACGGACGAATACAACGCCGCGAGCTCAAGAACAACGACCTTTGCTGAACACTAAACCACCACCCAACACTGCGAAGCCATGACTCGCATGACGCACAACAGTGATGGCGGTCACCCCGCCATTGGAGCAGTGGCGGTCAACGACCAGCGGAGCGAACGAACAAGAAATGGTCCGAAATAGAAATGGACAGTGGAATGAACTACCCACAACGTAATCAGGGAATGAAACCCTAAACCCCGCCAAATACCTACCGAACCGGTACTAGTAGGTGGGCAACACATCACTGCATGGGAGGGATAAGTGTCGTACGCAAAAAGGGTCCGCCACGCTAGTGGGGTCGCTGGTTGACATGGAGGTGTTCGCCTAATGACATCTCTCCCCTATATATA